>MIQA02024134.1:0-25541 GCA_001887855.2 Sclerospora graminicola
TCCTCCTTCAGGCCCCTTTCGCTCATACCTTCCAACCAATCCGCCCCTCGGCCGTCCGCCATCCGCGGCGGTCCCGTCCGCTTAGCCCGCTAGCCCAACTATCCACTTCTTCAGTCGCGTTCGTCCAGCCTGATTCCAGGCCTGGCGCCGTCCGGCCGCTAGTAGATACATCCGGCGGCCCTCAGATTGCGTCCCTTGTCGACCGGTCCGGGCATCCCGCTAAGGGCGACATTTCCACCAATCAGGTGGGGGCGTCCACTATCATTAGTCCGTTAATTTCTGGGTCACTTCACCACACAACCTTGAGAGTCATCGTAGTGATTAACTAGACTCGTATAAATACCGTTTTGATGATCTCGGTTTTTTTCTTTCCCCGCTCGTATTTCTGACTGACTATTGCAACAACAAATAAACTTCGACTTCACCGAGACCAAGGTCTGGGTCATTGCCGTCGACAAGAACGTCATCACTAAACTCCACCAGCAAATTATGCAGTACCACACACCCATTTATGACAATACCGATGTTGTCGCCGGATTTCTGGTCTACTTTGCGCTAAACCAGACGCCAGCGATTCTTCAGAATTCCAAACGCGCGTTCAAACACAATTCTCGTGCGAGAATGAGCGTTGTTGCATAGGCCTTTTCTAGGGCACTCAGCGCCTCTTCTTCGGCAAATGGCATCAGCAGATGATAAAAAGACTTGTAACCAGAATCACCGACGAGATGAAAACGCTCAGAAAGCTGACCGATGATGCACTGGCGAAATCTAGGTCGATTCCACTGTGACTGGTTGTTGCTCGATCCAGAGCGGAAAGAGCACGAGAAAAACGTGTTCTGCTGTCTACCACGACCTGCACGTTGACCGCAGGTAGTAGCCTTTACGGCAGTACCACCTCTCTTGATCGGCAGGGCGCGCAATTTTGATAAGTGTCCCGTCAATGGCCCCGACGACGTCGGGGATACCACACACGCGCTAAAACTTGAGAGCGACATGCTCCAGTCTGGCTTCGATGAGGGAGAAACAGTTGAGACTTTCCTCGCTGAGGCTTTTCAGCACGAGATGTACGTCATTAATGACCACGACGCCTCGAGTCTCGATGACGCCGAACGTCGCATTGGCGGACTGGATTGTACCCTTGCATGCAGGTTATGCATGCAGTGGGCAAGTTTATCCTTTAGCGTGGGTTTCGGTGGGCGGCCAGTGAATGCGACGAGAGGACCGTGAGCCGATACCCACTTGAGCTGGACTGTAAGACTTTCAGAAAAGACTCGAATGAGCAGCGCACCATTCGGCGGAACCACCCGTCTACTTCATACCGGAAGGCGTGTCCGAATGCATTGTTAGGCACGGTTTCAGGTGGTCCATGCTGCGCACGAAACTTGCCGACCGTAATATAAGTGGTGATGGTGGTGAGCACAGCCATCACAGAGAGAACTGCGGCAGCATTGTTATCCATGCAAATCTGTGTGGCGGACACAAAATACAATACTCGAGCATCGTCTTTCGGTTGAGACGGCAAGTCATTCTCATCTGAGAATGGATTTGGAGGGGTAGGGTAAACGTTCGACAATGAGCATCAGCTTTTTTTGAAAATAAGGATAGAGTTCATTGTCAAGTGAACCAAAGCATTGCGCTCATGGCAAAATGAAATTTATCCTCCGCGAAACTTCTTCACCACTGGCAATGGTTTGGCATGGAGTTGACGAGCGATTCAACGTATGAAGCGGACACAGCTCCCCATGCCCCCCACACGGCCTCTTTAAGCAAATAGTGTTCAAAAGTACCTTTATCCATGTTGCAGTTGATTTAGCCTACTTGTAGTCGATAATTCACAAAAGTAAGTCGAATAACTTGCACTTGATCGTGGAATCGGATACCTAACTGTATCAAGGTATAACAAGCGACGTAGCTACCAAGTTAGACGTAGCCGTTAAAGTCGGACACAAGGACTTAGTTAATAAAAGAAGTGATTAAAAGTTGCTACCTTATCAATATGCATGCGAAGTGTCGAGATGCACTAGATAACGTACTAGTAGTTTTAAAACCTACTCTATACTTGCCTCAAAATAAAGTCGGTTATTGTCCGAATTCATTTCACCCAACGTTACTCCAAATATAGCGATGTACCGTAAATCTTCCAAACGAGCGCTCCAGAAGTAGTACCGTACTTGTTATCATTATGTAACCAACCTAATAACAACAATTTAGTGTTACCGTAATACTTCATATTTTAACACTCCTTCTTGAAATGAATTCCGTCATCACTTCAAACCAACTTCAGAGCGTAATTCGTTCAATCTTGGATACGACAATGCTTTGATAAGCCAGTCGGCTAGCATATCTTGCGTAGGAACGTAGGATGCGCCGATTTCGCCATCGTTTAACTTGGAAACAATATAACTTAGTCGTTTATCCACTTGTTTGATTTCTGCGCTCCTTCCTGCTCTTCATCATCTTGATTGCAGCTTGGTTATCCATAAGTAAGGTCATAGGACGCTCGGCTATTAAGCCTATTTCTTTAAGCAATTCACGGAAACCCAACATTTCCACTTCAGTTTTCGAAGCCGTATAAAATTCCGCTTCCATTGTTGACAGCGAAACTCCACCTTGTTTCTTGCAAATCCAGTTTAAAATCATGTCATCCATTAATACGTCGCGTCCGGTTGTTGACTTGCGATTATCCATGAATCCAGCTTAGTCAGAGTCACTGTAGGCTTTGATAGGGGAAAACTACGGAGCACGCATATCATACCACGTGTTACAAAGAAAGGGTACGGAGGGAGTGAGTAATCTAGGAACGTAAGTCTCCATCTCCAAGATAGAAACATTTCTAAGAAGCCGATTCTGCTGACGTTGCATCCTTAAAAAAGGCCTGAGTATTCGGATAATTAAGTGAACTCGGCTCGCACTGGGAACGTATCGATTTGACATATTTTTCGTGGATGAAATACTTGCATAGTTTCTTTATCAAGCGCACGCAGTTTCTACGCTTCCTTCAAGTCTCGAGACGTTAGAGATGGAATGGGTCGCTGGAATGGATAGCACGAGGCCTTTGTTCGCAAACTAACGATACCAGTTCCAAATATGCTTTTATAAAAACGTGCACTCGCTAGGTATCTCGAACGTACAGTTGGAGAGCATCGTAGCAAGTTACGAGACGGACTGAAACAATGCCAAGAAAACCATCACTTGAGTTTTAACATCGACTTGAACTCGCCGTATGTGACGACAAAGAGCCGGCGTGTGACTTTATCTACTGGAATGGACCTATCCGGTGCCTCGAATATCTATCGGACGGGTGCAAGAGCACGTTTTGGACCTTCTCACTCGGCTTCTGCTGGTTTCAACAGTATTTTGATTGAATATTAGCCGCAACTCCAGCTTCTTACACGTGTCAACACGTCTTACTGTCGGAGTTGAAGAAAATATGTGGTCTTTAATCGAGGCCATGTGTGATCTTTGTCATGCTGCTAGACCTGACGTTAATACTGTCATAGAGCCCTAGCTGAAGAAGAGCGTGAGCGTGGTGGAGATAAAATAAACTTTGAGGACACTGTGATCCCTGGGTTGCCGTTAAACGAGTTTCCATTGCAGGTTACGTACGTGTGGCAACATCTCCTTTCGTGACTCAGACAAGACCGTTCTTAACAGAGACACATGGCCTTTAAGAGCAACTTCAGATGGAGAATACTTTTGTTTTCTGCCGGTCAAAAGTGCCGCTACCATTCCGATGAGGTTTATCCCCTTTGGATTCCCAAACGTTTGTGTTAGCGAACAATATTCCAACGAGAGCGTCCAGATAAAACATTTATTTTAACAGTGATAATATAATTGGCTGGTAGTCCAAACAGTACCAATCCAATTTTTACATCTCAGCTGATACTGTAAAAACTTTGGTTGAAGAGCAGGACGGAACCTGTCGTAGTAATTAATATTGCCGGATCACAGAAGGAGCTGGTCTCTTGAAATTTGATTTTACCTGAAGAAGATAAAGGTACGATTATGAGAACTATTGCATACTTATATCGAAGATGGTTTAAAAAAAGGTATTGCTATCGGTGTTGAAAGTCATGACCGCCACCAGGTCGAACAGCATGATAAACTGAAGCCGCCAATCGAGATGGCCAAAAATTTGAAGAAGAAGGTGGAGGCAAATCAAGTCGCCCACCCGAAGCAATTCGACAGGCAAGTTCTGTGACAGTAAACTTAGATCCAGCCAACTATCCCAATATGGGTTAAATTAGAGATAGATGCGGAAAATGGGCGCGGGTAAAATTTTGGGTTAGATTTTCTCATCTAAAGAATCAAATTGAGAAATTGATCTAGGATATGTCAATCAAAGAATGCAGCTCACGTAGAAAAATCAAAGTTGCAGACTGTTCAGTTTGAGATCAGTATAATAATGTTTGTCTTCTCGTAAAAAAATGGATAACTGCGAGCGGAATTAGATGACGCAGCAAAGAAAGTGGAAAAGTATGATGGAAAATTCTCGCTGCAAGGAGCGAAGCTTGACAGGTGGCGTACGGAGTGCGAAAGAAACCAACGCCAAATGCACAGAATTAAACGTGAAGGCGAAGCTCTTAAACTCAAGTTTAACCACTGTGCTGGAGTTGAAGAATAGGGAGATTGCTGAATTACACGCACATATTCTTATCTCCTGATCACGAGCGGATGAAAGCGATCGATCGTATCAACACGAACGTATGTAGTTTGAAGATCAGAGCCTTGAAATACAAAGTCAAATTGAAGTGGTCCAAGCCGAAGCCGACGCAAGAGTGGATTAAGCATAGCAGGTACACAATTACGCTCTCAACCAAAAACGCGCTCACATAAGCACAGTTCGATTGCTTTGCAAGGAAATGGAAGCAATGAACCGTGACATGATGGCTTTAGTTTCCGAGAAGTCTGCAGTGGACGAAATTTTGATGGCTAACAATGAGGTTGAAATATTGATGGCATCTGTGCAGCAGCTTGAAACTGATAAACGGGAAATCGATTTTGAACTTAAAGAAGTGATGCACCAGGCGACATAGCAGGTTGATGCTCAGAAATAATTACTCGCAATGGGTCAAGACGATAGCCGTACTGATGTACAAAAACTGTTTACCGAGCTTTTATACCAAAATACACAAATTAACGAAAGGCACGAACGCCAGCTTAAATTGCAGCAAACAATCACGTCGCAAGAAGAAATGCTTCAAAATCAGCAATACAAATACAAGCGTTGGCAATTGAAGCATAGAGAGCAGATAGGTGAGCTTGAACGCGGGCTAGACAATATGTTTTTTTTCACTATTACCTGAGGGGCAACCGGGAATAGAATGATCTCTGTCAAAAGCTCGAACGGCTCGTACGTAAGATGGATCGATAAGCGGAGGAAGGGTGTGATAACAGCTATGACTTTACAGGCAGATCCGGACTCAAGACTAGAAATGGAACAATAAAATTCAAGAGATGTGCAAGCCAAACTTAAGGAAGAAAAATCCTAAGCTCCAGCGACAACTCATCGTTAAAGCTGATGATTTATTTAAAAGAAAAACATACATTTGTGCAACTACAGCGTGAACGTGACGAGCAGAATCGTATCTTTAAAAAATGAAGCAGTTAATTGCGGCGTACGAGACAGAAATTTCAACCCAGAGAAGTTATTAGACGAGACGCAAAATCTTCAAGCTGCAAAAAAAGAGTTAGAAAGATTGTATGATCGGCTCAAAGCAGAAACGAAGGCACAACTTTCCGCAAATGAAAGCCAAGTATCTGACACCTCTTTCCATCCCAATGAAAAGGTGATAGGCCATGTGACCTATTGTCTGGATGACCAGTTCAAGGCGAGCAAGTTTTATCACGCTTAAAGAAGCGCAACGCGGAGGACGAGCTTTCGTGGAAATCAAGGTCCGTTAATTGTTAAAAAAAAGTTCCGGAACGTGCTATTTTTCAGTCTTGAGTGGCTTTATGCAGAATAGGAAAACAGTGGATTCTCCGGTGGATGTACGAAGCAGATGTCATTTCCAAATCCATATTTGTCATTGCATTCGAATATCTGGACGGAATTCAAGTTGCTGCACGTAAGGTTTGTAGTAGTCTTCTCCTCTATGAGGCTTATGTTTTCATAATATTTTCTTGCGTGCTCACAGCCCAGTTGGTAAAATACCATAGAGAAATTGGGACATGAACTGTAATTTCCGTTCACATTTCTCCAACCACTAGTTGTGTTTTTTCGGGGTTCGCAGCGGATTCCATATCTACAACCCCACCCAAGTTGGCGGCGCGTGGTATAGTAAGACCCAGGGCAGTATAAGAGGTGGTGAGATGGAAGACGAGGTCAGCCCCAAGAGCTACAGCTAGAAGCATAAAAGAGGAATCCGCATTAATTTATATCTGTCAATTGATGAATGGACTAGGTTCTAATACAACCATTGTAAAAACGTATAGCAAAAAGAAAGACCCCAACGATCACAACACCACAATAAGGTATGCGCGGTACTGGTCACACTGGTTAGGTAAATCTAACATACACTTCGTTTGTATACGCTCTTTTTAGCTGGATTAAGTAATCCAAATCACTAACAACTTGTTGGGTGATCCTACGGTCTGGAGATGTCCTGCGTAACCCCACAACCTTGACGGGACAAAAACGCCTCGCTGTACGTGATGTCATGCAAATCGACAGTGTTCCTGGATTTGTGTGTGTGTGTGCAAAATGTCCAATATGGATGGCAACATCTCTTGGTTCGTGTTTGGCCACAATCCATAGGATATTGGGGCCTTCGATGGGTAATTATTATCTACACGTTTAAAAAGAGTTGGTTCTCGACGTGTGGAGTGGACCCCTTGACTTTTTGGATGGGAAACAACATTATCAATCTTGCGTCGCTTCCTAGGACGCACTTGCGGCCCCAACACCCGAGTCAGTAGCGAGTCAAGATCCACAGGCCGTACCCACCAGAACGGTTCAAAGTCCGCGGGCATCAGTTTTCGTGGTGTAGTCGACTCCAGTATAGATACTACCTCATGAAGGCATGGACGGCCATCCATTTGACGAAATGTACCCGGCCACACAGACCTGGCGAGTCGCTTGGTCACAATGTCGCGGGCCTCTTTAACAATCTTGCGCGTTGCATTCAGCGCCCACACCGTGATTGTCCGCACGACACCAGAGTAGAAATCGGACTGCAATCGGTATGGTGCTATAGTAGTGTTGTACTCAACACACCAGTTCAGGTTGTTCACAGTGTTAGACCACCAAGATAAAACGACTGAAACACGGTATGGAGATCTTCCCGAGAGTTGTGAAGCCATCGCTTTATTGTCGCATGCGTCCCTTCAACAATCGACGTGTCTTTGTATTCACGATGGGTATACTTGTCGGTCCAGCATCGTACAATCTTCGTCTTGTACTTCCACCAGGGAAGATCCAAATAGTCAGCGAACTCTGCACTCATCGCACGCAGTTGAGATCGGTACTCCTTAAATTGTATTTTTGTCGTGGAGCTGGTCGCCGCATAGAACTCTGCCATGAAAGCATCAGTTGCATCGGAGTTGCAATATCTGGGCATAGTTCGGGGAGAATTTCTTATTGCTTCAACACACTACGCGTTTTTGAGAGCACATTCCTTTTCACTTGCCATCGACAAATTAGAGATGGCACAAAGCAAAAAGCGGACGACGCCATTGCGTTCAAACAAGCTTGATCTCTACCCAAAACTATAATTTCAGGTAGTCCGAGGCCGTTAATATCCTGCAGCCGCTTTAGTTCGGAGAATGCCCACGCGAAGTCTGGCTCCGCCTCCCCAGCTATGCAATCGGGATTACCTTGTTCATGCCGCTGACGGCTACAATATTCAGTAAAGGCAAGCCGTACTTGTTGGTCTTGTACGTGCAGTCTAAGATAACGACATCAGTCCGCATCCGGTATAGCTCAGTGGTCCTGGGGTGCCCCAAAACAGATACTTGAGCTGGTTTGTTTGTGGGTGGACCTCATACTCAAAAAAAATCATGGTGCGTCATGAGATCGAAAAGCACATCCATCATAGTGCTGACGGTGGGCCTGGCCTTTTGCGTTTGCAACATCTTTTGCCGTCACCATTGATGTTGGTTCCGACAGCAACAGGCCCGCATTAATATTAGCTGCTCATGTCCCCACAGCAGACTGGCTCTGGATCAACTTTGCTGCCGTGAATAAGGGAAATTTAAATTGTGCTTCGCGGCACGCTGTCGATGTAGGACATGAATGCGGACGTCCGCCGATGCAAGGTGGTTGTGAAGTGTGCTACCGTCTCGTGTATAAGCAATCCACCATTTTCCATTCTCGAAGACGACCTTCACTCGCATTTTGCATCCTATCTTCATTGACCCACGCCCTAGTCGCTGGCGCTCATCTAGTGTAAGCTTGTGGTTATTGCGGGGCTGACCGTGACGGTCGCAGGCGTAAAGACGACGTACCATAGGTTTGTTCTCAAGGATCGTGAAACAGCGGCCATGAGCCCGACTCCAATCGTGAAAAGACTTCTCGGCTTCTTCCATGCTCGGGTAGTAGTTTTTAGGCGGCGGTGGAATCATGTGGACGTGTGGTCCTTGTTTATTACGCGCTCATCAAGATGAATAAGCAGATCTTGTCGATGTTGCACTCGCGCATCTGTCCCGGTTGATGGGGGTATCCCAGGCACAACAGACTCGTGTGGAGGTGGGCTTTCTTCGAACGGCATAGAAGTGGTCGGATGGTACGTACATACAAAGGAGGTGGATGCAATGGTGCTGGGTGGTTGGTTCGTATATATTGGTTCGTATTGGGTAGAATTGGCTTCTTAGAAATGTTTCTATCTTCGTACTCTCCTAGATTACTCACTCCCTCCGTACCCTGTCTTTGTAACGCGTGGTATGATATGGTCTTTTGTGGTGGAGCCGATTCCAATCCATGACCGAAGTCTTGGGCGGAATCCGGATACCCACTGGCCCGGACGACCAACTATCGGAGGGGGTACTCCGTTGATCCTGATCAGCATCAGAATCAGATGAATCACCATTATGGTGACTTATCTGATCCTCCCGGTCATCTGGCCGGTCTTAATGCGCGTCAGGATCTATGTTTATCTTCATCTCACCTTGTGTACCCGTTGATCGGGGGTGGTTACACTCACTTAGGTGGACTCGGTGACGAAAACGATGATCTTGATCAGGTCGGAGGGATGACCTTCTCGAGACGGGGGGTGTCCTCGGGTGGAAATCTTCACCGGAGAACGGGTTGGGGTCGATACTTAATCAGTATCTAGGCACTGATCGGGAAAGCTCGTCCGATCAGGCCAATGAGAGAGATAATAAGAAACCAAGAAAACGCGATCAAACCACGATCTTCCACAGTAATCCACAAACGTTATCTCCACAAAACCTTTTCCAATATTAATAACGTGTTCCAAACACGTGTGCGTTGAGGGTGAGGTTCGATCACCTAAACAAACCCGTCGGGGGTCTTCCGGTAAGCCAAAATGCGTCTAAGCGCGTCTTAACCGGGAATTAGCTGAGCAAGAGGGGACTAGTCAACCCTGTGCTCCCAATGACCGCAACACGTGGCGGAGCGACTCTTTGCTTAGGGGGAAAATCAAAACCTGTTATTATATATGCAATGTCCTATACCTAGTGTACCATACACCAACTCATGCCTGATTTATACTTCGAACCTATTCACTTCGTCGCACGGTTGCATAGCACCACCTTGCCCATCCTAGCTGCACCTTCAAGCTGATCTGTGCCACTTCTGCCCTGATCACGACCAGACTCCTATAGCGATCTTCAACCATCCCGATCTTCGATAAACAACTTGGAAACCACTTGAGATCTGCCCTTCTGACACTTGTTCACTTCATATCCAGCCCGACTTAATTGAGAACTTCACCTGCCTTCGCGTCTGGGCGCCGGTTTGAGGCTGATCAGCCCCGATCACGATCGGCATAGCGATCAGCCGGGTGATCAGGCAGTGATCAGGGCGATCAGCCCTTGATCACCTCGGAAACTCTCTGGGTCACCATCACAACGACTTTATTCACCTGCTCAGCCATACTTCCGACCTTCATATCCTGTCGGGGCAACCATATCACACCGATCTCAGCTGATCGGGCCTAATCGGGCCTTCTCACGTCATCCTCGGACAAATCCATCGGTCATCATCACTCGCACGACTCGCCATTCCACATGCCCCATTTCATTCCACATCTGATCTTCATATCTTGGGGCATAATCAGTTGGCTCGGCCGATCGGGCCGAAACTTCGTGTCATAATCCACTTCAACAACTGCACTGTTCATAGATCGGCTAGATGGCTGTCCCTGATGCGTTATGTCACCAGTTGCTGTATTTCCAACTCGTTATACATCCACTAGAACTCCACTTAGTAATTGTGATCACGATCATGATCGTGATCTCCAGCGTTCCATCAGTGTCTGGGACTGGGCGTAGTGACAGTACTTGGTTGATTTCTTCACATCGCGAATACCCGTTGTCCGCCACCTTTTCGTCGTATATGCGATCGGCCTTTCCCACCCATCAACTGTCTCATGTTGATGGGTGTTCCATCGTCACCAATCAACGGCCATGTGTGGTCCACTTCATTCTCAACATTTTCTGATCGCTTTACCACAGCCGCCCCTGAGACTAACTGCAGCCGCGCAACGACTGCAGTTCGACTCATTCACTTCCAAATTTCCTCTTTGGCGATCACCATGGCTGACTCGAGCCGATCTTCTCTTCCTCCTTCGTCATCTTCGGCTGCCCGTCCGATCACTGCCTCGCCTTCCGTTTCCAGTTCGGCTGATCCAGCGACCACCCCGATCGCGGCTTCGGCACCGATCACGACCAGTCTCATCCGTCCAACGACGACCCTGACTTTGTATCGTCCGCCTTGGAGTCTTCCCGCTCGGCCCTCCTCAGATCGCCCTGTCAGTTACTTGGAACAGCTCGCTCGTCTAGTGGAGGGATCTGGTCCACTCACGTTGGGGTCCATGGAAGCTTGCCGACTACGGTCGGAACTCCGAAGTGCAATTCCCGAGTTGGTTTCTCTATATGATACCAATCGGGCACTTAACGCTGAGTTATCCGACCGTCGAATCGTTGCCGATACCTTGGAACATGATTCTGCTGATCTGGCTAGCCAGCTGTCGACTCTTCGGCTAGATCGCGACCGACTTGACCAAGACCTGCAAGACATGACTGACCGCGTTCAGAGTCTGACGATGGAGCGTGATCAGCTATCAGCTGACCTCGCTACTCTGCGCCTCTCCAAGCCTTCGGACACCGTCGCCTCTCTACAGTCGTTGATCAGTTCACTCACTACTACCATTCGCGATCAAGGTATGCTTATCCCATTCATTTCTTCTGCGATCTGTATATGACTTTCCATGTTTTCTTCCAGACGAACGTATCGAGGCGATGAAGGGTTCAATGGTCGATATGGTGGATCACCTACAACAGCTCGATGATCACCGTCTCGACCGTGATCAGCTGCTTCGTGACAAGATCCGTACTGCTGAGCACGTGGAGCGTCGTGAAGTCGAGGTGCGCTACTCGGATGAGCAGGTCCAGCTTCTGGTAAAGCAACTTTCCGATTCTCGCATCGGTTGGGCCGGCATACAGAAAAGGTTGCGCGAGAGTCGGAAAGAAGCGGAAGATTGTCGGCGCGAGCTTACTCGTGCTCGGGTTAAACTTGAAACCCTAGAGCTCGATGATCACGCCTGGCTTCAGCACAACGCCGACTTGAGGAATGTTGCGGTACAGACTATGGAAAGATGGACGAACCCGAACACCAATTCGGAGTCGATTCGGACGGCTTTGCAACGATTTCCTGAGCTGATCAGCTCTCTTTCCCCGTCTGGAACACCTCCGCTATCTCTCGAGTCTGCCCCGTCATCACCCGCATCCTCCGTCGCTTCCTTGCCGGCCCATAGTGCTGATCAGCCCGTGATCAGCACTGCGGCGGCTTCTGCGTCTACTCCACCCCGTTTACCGCCAACCTCGAGATCAGTCTCCTCGATCTTGAGTTCTGCGAAGCGTAAACGGGCCAGCTCGTCGAAGAAGAAGGGCTTGCCCTGCATGACGACGTATAAATCCATGAACCTTTGGTTTGGATTATAGCTATAGTCGTCCTGCTCGATCGACGACTGGCTCGCCCGGATGAAGACGCCCGTGAAATTGGGTGGTCGGGCGATCACCGTCGTATTGACCGGTGGATGAACGCTGGGAACAGCCGAAGCCGGTTGTCTCTCCTCAAGATCATCTTCGTCCTCGCCATCGGACTCAAGTAAAGCGACGGCCTGGGTCAGCGAAGTTACGCCTGAAAGGTTCGCCACTGGAGCGCGACGATCAGTACTGCGCGATCGGGCCAGAACAGATAGCGTCCTCTCGTCCAGATCAGTCGACTCATCGTCCAAATCAACAATAAGACGAGAGCGCTTGGCGGGAGCCCGAAAAATGGTTCAGAACCCATTGACATTAACAACGTGCAGATTCCTTCTCGCAACCAATGCCGTCGCCGAAATTTGTGCTTTAAGTGCAGTAGACCGAATCACCGCCCCACACAGTATAAAAACCAACAAACACCTAATGATAGAGGAAACAATCGTTCAGACTGAGGCATACAAATCATCAGCATAGCAACAGTGTGGACAGCCGTGAGGGTGAACAGGAAACAGTTGTTTGCGATCGTGTCACGATCAATGCCATGAAGATCCAACAGAAGACCAAGGAAGAACCTATTTGTTTCGAGTCAAGCCGGTCTAGTTCAGACGTGCCAGCGCAGCGGCGACTACTAGTGCGTACTAGTGTTATTGGAGACAATTTCGTCAAGGTTTTAATCGACTCTGCTGCGTCAACAAACCCAATCAAACCCGGTGTGGCAACAAACGTGCTAAGCACACAGAAGGTTCAAGCACGTCGTTTTGATGGAACATGGACATCGAATCAGTCCACAAAGAGACTGGAAGATACCATTCGTATCGAAGGTATGGAGTTACCAAAGATGCGGTTCACGGAATGGGACCTACCGGATACACCTGACGTGATATTTGGTCAACCATGGTTCACAAAGTATAATCCACAGATTGATTGACGTACGCAGCATATTGAAGTTGCAGTTAACACAAAATTCGAAGACGTGGATGGTCCGACCTCCCAAGCCAAGCTGAAAATTGGGGTCTATGATGAGATATATTACTTGAAGGTGACCAACGTTGAACTATCGGAAATACCGCAGGAGGTGAAGCCTGTTCTGGACGAGTACAAAAACGTATTTCCAGAACAACTCCAAAATGAAATGCCTCCAACGCGATCAGTTAACTCCAAGTTGCAAATGAAGCCTGAGGCGGTACCGAGCTCCCGAGCTCCCTTCCGTCTTTCGAAGGTTGAGTAAGACGCCCTGTAGCAATTTGTAGAAGATAATCTACGAAAAGTATGGATTGAACTATCCAACTCTCCATAGGTCTCTAATATTTTTGGGATTCCAAAGATAGATCCGGCAACCGGAAAGTTTCCAAAACGTGCCGAATGGCTCCGAAGCGGAAATTCAACGATCACCATTCGATGGGTGATTGACTATCGCTATATCAATAGCATGTCAGTCGTAGCAAAATTCCTTTGCCATTGATCGAAGAACTATTCGACCGCATGGTTGGATGCAAGTATTTCTCGCTTCTCGATCTTGCACAAAGATACCATCAAATGGTAGTGTTACCAACAAGTCGACCGTATACGGCTTTCAGAACCCAAAACGAAACGTATCAATGGTGTGTTGCACCCATGGGCTTATCGGGAATGGCTGGTGTCTGGTCCCGTCTTATGCGAACGTTGTTCGATAAGCTAGGAACATTTGTTGTCGTGTATCTCGACGACAAATGTATCTTCTCCCGTACAATGGAGGGCCACGTTAGGCGCGTTATCCCGATATGCGAAGTGTTGCGCAAGGAGAAGCTTTACGCTCGACTCTCTAAATGTGCATTTGGTCGCAAGGAAATCGCAGTCTTGGCGCATATGGATTCCGAAGATGGTCTGCGCGTCAACAGATGCTATCGCAACGTACCAAGCGCCGACGTGTTGCAAGGAGTTGCTGAGTTTTAAGGGAATAGCTTAGTATTACCGTCGATTCATCTATAATTTTGCAAGGATATCACGTCCTCTTAGATTTTTAACCAAGCAGGAAACTCAATGGAACTGGGGGGAAGATCAGCAAAAATCGCTTAACTTGTTAAAACTCGCACTTCAACAGTCACCGACTATAAAGTTGCCGGACTTTACTCACCCGCTCATCGTAACAACGGATGCTTCTGGGTTTTGCATGGGTGGTGTTCTTTCGCAGCGTATTAACATTAACGACCACGCCATTGCGTTTTATTCGAAACATCTGGGACCCCATAAATTAAAATGGCCAGCTCACGAGAAAGAGCTGTTAGACATCAAGACTGAGTTAGAAAAACGGCGTCCGTATCTCCATGGAAGATACCTTTCCGTCTATACCGACAATTCAGCGTGCAAGTGGATGCTCGACCATCCAAAGATCTCTCCAAAGATGGCACCTATGTTGACGTTCGTTTCCCAGTTTGACTTTGTCTTACATCATGTTAAAGGACGGACCAATGTCGCGGCTGACGCAGTATCTCGTCCGGCGGTGTCTGGAGAAAATTCCGACGAAACCACTGTGCAAGCTCCCGATATGTCTCACGTCGTCCTTGACTGTACAGATGACCGCAATCTAGATTTCAATCTTTTGGATAGGCACATGGTTCACTCTATCCTCATTCAGTACATTCCGGTGGATGTCTCCCATCTCTTACTCAACGATGTGGAGTTGCGGGGGGGGCGTCCTATAGGAGTCGCTTAGGAGAAAATTCACAACGCCGAGTTTCGTGTTGTGCGCGCATATCTCAGCGACGAAGTGCGAAAAGTGATTCAGCAAGGATATCGCAACGACATGTTTTCGAAAATATTTGGAAAACAAACTCTCTAGTGACAACTTCATAATCGACAAAGGCCTT
Source organism: Sclerospora graminicola (assembly GCA_001887855.2). Classification (NCBI taxonomy): domain Eukaryota; phylum Oomycota; class Peronosporomycetes; order Peronosporales; family Peronosporaceae; genus Sclerospora; species Sclerospora graminicola. Next base: position 15,015 of record MIQA02024134.1, read on the forward strand.
ATATACCTAAACCAAGATGATTAAATGCAAAAAATATGCATTCCAGACATGCCGGAACTAAAGACGAAGCTTTTTATACGAGTTTCATGATACAGATACAGCAGCACATCCTGGAGTGCGCAGAACTTACATGAAGTTGAAGCAATTGTACTAATGGCCAAAGATACTTGAGATAGGGCAAAAGTACGTCGAGGCATGAGAAACATGTGCTTGATGGAAGTCAAACAGCCAGCGGAAGAAATGTTATTCCTATCCCCATTTCGAAAGATGCTGGGAAGTAGTGTCAATGGACTTTATTACTGGACTACCGGTGTCGAAAGGGTATGACGCAATCAGCGTCATAATAGACAAGTTGTAAAACAAAACCGATTTATGCTTATCCGGATCTGTATGCGGACCCGGATCATCCAGGGGTTTGGGTGCCTCCTTCATATCAGACATCTTGTAGTCCTAAACCCTATCGCAAATTTAGAAGTATAATTTTAATCGTTGCAATGGAATCGTGATGATAGTCCAAAACGATTTATGTTTAGGATTGGGAAACACTAAGGGCACCGCATTAAATTGATTTGGACACCGAATCGGACTTAGTCGAGCTTATTGCACACCCTTGACTCGCATATGACATGATTTCTTCCCGCTCGCAGACATCTGCAATTACCAGACTTGTCATATTACATCATCTGGCTATAAAAGCAAGCTCAAGAAGCACTAACTACCCCTAGCTGTAGTGATTTTTGCTAAAATTGATGGAACAGCAGGAGATGCAGCTTTGGGAATGCTTGGCGACAAAAAGGGAACGTAAAGATCCGTAAGTCGTATCTAGGAACGGAGTTGGAGGATGTCCGTCTAATTGCTGTGTTGGTCCATCCAACACCTAAAGATCCATTAACTGTTTTTACTTAACGGGTTGCAAAATTATGACCGCTTCAGACAAGCTCGAGAATTGTTATACCTGAAGGCTAAAAAAGAAGGCTCTGATCTTACCGTGTTCTCAATAAGAGAATTTATAGCCTACATTATACGTCTATCTGTTGATCTACCTCGTGCTCCAGATACCATTTCAGGCACCATGTTTGATTGTCAGATGTTCGGAATATAGTTCAATCGAGTACCTCTCATCACCGCACCGCCGGTATGATCTCAGGTAATTTATTTAGGAAATGGACGGTGATTTGACAGTGAACGTGGTGACGCGGAAAATTTCATGGGTCTATCCCATAACATGGAGTTCGCCAACGGATACAAGCTCACGTGAACAATGAAGCAAACGAATCAGCCAATGTGTCTAGGTCCTCAGGGTTGTATTCGGTCGAATGACTTCAAGCAGCAATTTCTCGAGCTACACCCACAGCTCGAGTAAATTTCGATCACTACTGAAGCTAGGCGGCTCATGCCAAGTTTGCCGTCGAGAACGTAGTGGTAAATGCTCTGTAAGAAAGAAAATCGGCCTAAGGCTTAACACTGAAGTGTTGTAAAAGTCGATGGTGTTTTGCATCGAGTGTTTGCTGGAGGCCAAATCCCTTCGTGCACTCAATTGGTAGCTTTCAACGCATAGAAACCCTTAGATGGATGAGTACATGTAACGTATTTCAGCAGTTTTTGGCCGGGAATCGGGTACCTTAGCTTTTTTATCATAACGTTTCACCAGCAAAACATTTTGACCCGCTGTTCTCACCCCTTAAAATCTATTTTGACCAACAGTCATATGCGATAGCGCTGTCCTTATCCAATCACAATTGAGGTCACACAGATAGTGGAAAGCCGACATTTTACCCTTTATAGAGATTATGGCCGAATTTTTGGCCTTCTAAAAATATATAGAAAGAGAATGTTCAGGTACTCACATAATTTTGAATTGACACCGTATTGACGGCCATAATCTGCTGCCAAAAAAATCCGACCAATCATTGAACAGTTATCTGGAATTATGACACCTAATTGGATAGTCGGCTATCACCGGTCATAATCTGGTGTCGGCCATAAACTGCTGAATTACGTTACATGTAGTACTAAGGTAAACGACCAGTTTTGTGCATGGTATCACTTCAGTGCGCGATGCTGATTATTATCCAATCAAATCTGGATATTGCGATTTTAAGCAATTTGATTGGCAGATGAGTTTTGAACCGGTTTAATGCACGATTCGCTGTATGCGAAGTGATTTTATCGTTTTAGAGAGGGATTGTATGTGGAGGGGGATCATTTTCTGCCAGCACAAACGAAACAAGAAGAAGAAAGCAGCTGGTGGAGCGCCGCGGGCACTACGAGAAGCAAGACGTCGTCGATGCTTTGAAGAGAGTGCGCGACGGTGAATCGTACGCCGAGGTCGCGCGGACGTCGTCTGTTCCGCTACGTACGCTGTTCAAGAAGGCAAAGGACCGGCAAAGCGGGATTCCGATGAAGGGCTGCGCCGCGGCACGAAGCCTGCAATCTCAGCGGACCTGGAGAGCAACCTGATGGAGTGGATTGCCGGCATGCAGCGCGTGGGCCTACCTGTTGCCCGCACGGAGATCATGGAGCGCACCACCATGATCCACGACGCGCTGCAGCGGCGCACGAGAGACAGCCAGTCGACGCAACTCACGTCTGGCTGGTACTAGCGCTTCCTTGGTCGCCACCCGGTGCTCGTGCCGCGCACTGCGCAGAGCATCGGAGAGTGCGAAACGCTGTGGGGAAGTCGTCGGTCGACATGCTTTTCAACACGATGACCAAGCTGCTCGTCGAGAAGAGGATCGACTCGTCGCGGGTCTTCGACATGGACGAGACTTCGTTTACGCCGAAGTCCACGACCAGCACCGTCATCGCCTTCAGAGGCTCCACGAACGTGTGGACGCAGGACATCAAGCCCAACTTCCACATGTCCGTGGTGGCGGTCATTAGTGCGTCTGAGTTCGCTGCTCCTCCCTCATCATCCTCCCTGGCGTTCGACTGCTCAAGACAGAGCTCGCAGCGCTCTCAATTGATGGCGCGCGCGTCACTGGTGCGCCAAAGGGATTCAGCAATGTCACGATCTTCAAGGACTGGTTGGTGATCTTCTCTACCGTGCTGGAAGCCCAGGGGATTCAAAAGCCAGACATTTTGATCTTGGATAACTCTTCCACGCATGTAAATATTGGCAAGTTCTGCAAAACCTCTTTATCATGATATTCTTGTTCATAATCATTTTTAATGGGTTATTGTTTTTAAATGTTTTTCAGAGTCGGTGAGCTTCTGCTGCGACCATGGCATCCTGATGATTGCCTTGCCAGCAAACGCGACGCACCTCTTTCAGCCGTTTGACGTGGCCGTGTTCAAGCCTTTCAAGGCAATCGTCCGCAAGCGTCTACAACTTCAAATGTATGAAACGGCGGACCAAACGCTGTCCAATAGGACAGCCATCGAGATTGCGTGCGATGCATTCCACAGCGCCATCATTGAGCACTCCAGCAATGCTGTCGAGGGCTTCCGGGGTACTGGACTCTACCCTCTCTCTCTGGTTCAACTACACAAGCGTCTCGGTGAGTATCAAGCTGGGGGAGTGAAAGGCGACTTTGGTAACGCTTCCTGGCTTGTTCGCCGCCCGAATCTGGTCGCCACAGTCCAGAATGCGATCCTCACTCTCCCTCCAGAGCCTGTACGCAACCAGAAGAAGCGTAGAACAACGATCAACATCGCAGGCAGGCTGGTTACCAAAGAAATGCTCGCAGAAGCATCCGACCAGTAGTCGTGCACTAAACCGGTACGCAGTAAAAAGGGTCCAAATTTGACTGATTTTCTCCAACTCGTAGAACCTTGTAAAATTATGCCCTGAAGCTGCAACGATGTGGATAAAAACCGCCGCTAAAAGGACTTTAACTTGGTGTTTTCTGATATATCCGATTTGTTTTTGTTACGTTACTGGATAAAATCTCCGAACTGATCCAAAATCGTGCACTAAACTGGTCAATTCCCTAATAGAGAAAGCTCGTCAAAAATGGACAAAGCGGGAATAGGGTAGCCATGTAGGGGCTTCATGGGTTTGGGTGGTGGGTCTGGTCCTAATATCCATAACCCATATTCCATTGTAATAGTGCACGCTCTAGAGGTCATGCCGATTGCGGGATTATAATGTAGGGGATGAAAGTAAGCAGGCCCAGCAAATAAAATAGCAGTAGCAGTAATTTGAATAAATTAACGACAAGTGATGCTAATTTGTACATTATTCGATATTGTCATCTCGGTTGTTGTTGGTGTTACGCCGTAGCACAACTTCTACAAAGCACACAGATACCGATTGCGGCAATATAATTAGTAGATGAGAGTAAGCACGCCCAGCAAACATAATAGCGTTAGATTTAATTTTAATTTTAATAAAATAACGGCAAACTAAACTAATTGTACATTATTCTATGTCATTTCGAGTGGTAGTGTTATGCTGTAGTACAACGTCTACAGAGAGCACAAGCACGACGATTAAGGAAATAGGATGTATTAGGTGAGAGTAAACCGGCCCAGCAAACAGGCTACCGATAGGTTTTAATATTGAATTAAATAACGATAAACAAGTGATGCAAGTTTGTATGCATTATTCGATATTGTCATTTCGAGTGCTAGTGTTACGCTATAGCACAACCTCTCGAAAACACACAGGCACGCTGATCGTGGTGCTAGCATAAGCGCGAGCCGAACAATGAGAACTTGCCTTCAAAGCTTGACGCATGCTATTTGTTTAGTGTATGTAATTTCGAAGTATGATTCTACCAACACGTTAGGTTCTTAAGTGGGCCGGGCCCACGAATATTGTGCGACCCGCACCGGCACCGGTCGCTTATTGGCTTATACAGACCTAATCCCGGTCCTTTGTGTGTTTATCGACACCCTACTCTGTTATTGATACGAATGAGTGTGTTTTTCGTGCGTTTTCTCTGTTTTGGTCACCCTTTCTACGCTATTAATGAGCTTTCTCTGTTATTAATTTTTCTTCTCTGTTTTTAGGGTTTTGTCTGTCGAGAGTCGAGCCACCTCACATTTCGCTCTATCGAAGCATCTTTTAGTATTTTGACGCAGCAACGTCATCACTTCGAGATGCTAATAATGACCGGAATGGTGACTTCGATTAGCTTGAAATACGTCGCAAATGAGGAGACACTATTATTGGTTAGCCTCTTCCTTTCCAACAGGGGCAGTTTTGACCTTGAAATTTAGAATTTGCTTGGTGCAAGTATTCTTCGATTGATGGTAGTGAATATCGGAAAGATCATTGTGAATTTATTTTCAGGATTTCGTGAGATGGAAGCGGAGCGTGAGGAGAAGAACGACCGTATTGCAGCTCAGATCATTCCCGAACATGTGCACAAACAAGAGGACCCAATTGAGCAAGAATATGGCGATCTCGTTGCGACATACGAACATGACCCAGTCATTCGTGCCGAGATCGACCTAGCTGACGATAGCATCGAATTTGATGATCATGTTTCCGCATCTAAATGGATATGCTGACCATTTTTTCAGGATTGAATCGATTTTCAAGTGGGATAATTTCCCATGCACGCAAAGCAGCCTATATTTGAAGTAGTTTTGAGACATTTGTGATGTTCATGTGGTACACACTAGAAGGGTTAAAGTTGGAGTGTGCAATGACGCGCCACCAAGGACGAACAAGCACTAAGTTCAGTCTCTCGTCATTTCAAGCGTGTGACTTTGCTTTTCTTGTGAACAGGTCAATGATCTCACACCAGAGGTCACGCTAGTGGTTTTGATTTTAGTGGAACGTCTTGGAAATGGGGGCGAGTAATTGGTCACACGCTAATTCGCTCAAGTGGCTACTTCACAATGTGTTTCATGAAGAAACTGAAGCGAGTCGTATACTGATTCCATTTCAATACAAAGCGCAAGCGCTGATTAAATATGACGTGCTTATACAGTAAAAACATCGGTCATCGCAGCAAATGCGATACAAAATAAGCAACCCTTCATACCACGCCCTGCCGAATCATCACTGAGGGTGTATTGAACCCGGCGCAGTGGAGTGGCAGGGTCAGAACTAAACCACCAAACCAAAATTCAAACTCGATTTAGGAATAAGCAAAAATATAGGCGAAGCGCTTATAATTGAAGCAGTTTTGTGTCATCTGACCATCGTCAATAAGATATACATTAGAGTACGCCTCATCATGCGATGAAGTGTCAAAATGCTTAGGCTTGGTGTAATAATGTAGATTTACTCTGTCTCGTAGAGATTTATGCTAAAGTTATCACTAGTTGGAAGACTTATTCATACACCTCGGCATTATCACGAGGTTTGGTAGGTCTTTTCATTTACTAACAGAAGGTTGAGGACCTTTCGCTGACTGCTATCAGATACGGGGTGAAGCAATATAATGTTCATTTTAAACGGTGATCTTGATGAAATTTACGTATACAAGCGGAAGGACTGAAAGCTGAGGATGGTACCATGGGCCGTTCATCCTCGCATCCTTTTTTTACCAGCCCTTTGGCAAAGCATTTAGTGGTTGGTGGCCTCCTCCCTGTCGCTAGATACCAGTATGAATGTAGTCTCCTATTGGATATCTGTCATACTTTGTTAGTAGCCAGACAGGTCAAGGTACTGTCAAAACGGTCCACCTGGCTTGGTTGTTATTGTGGTGAAATGGTTCTGGAATTAACGGACTGATGAGACGTAAATCCACTTACCTGATTGGTAGAAATGTTGGTCAAAGCTAGCTGCCCGGGTCGGCTACCGACATTCGCAGGATGACAGCTACCGGAGGCGTTCGAGAACACCCGCAAGTGCCGGATCAGTACAAGGCATGGAAACAGACTAGACGAAATGATCCGGATGCTCGGAGCCAGGTCAGCCAGAAGCTGACCAGCTGGACCAAGTGAGGCTGGATGGCCGTTTGATGGTATCCATAAGTGACCAAGGGGTGGATTAGTCAAGAGATGGATATATGAGAGGCTCCACGGAAGATTATGTTCCTGTAATAGCCGGATGGAACTTCGAAGATAGATGGGCGGCCGCGAAGAAGGAATCGAAGTCGGCGGCCAGGTTCCGTCCTGGTCGAGGTGGACGGCTATCGAAGCTGGTCAGGTTATTCGGTGTACTGTACACAAAACGTTCAGGTTGAGCTGGTCACGCTATTTCAGGTAAGGCACTTAACCATCCAGGTCAAGCTGGCCAGGTTATTTTGGGTGGGGTACACCAAAGGTTTTTATTAGATTTAGGGATAAATATCAGTATACGTTTCGCTTTCTTAGACAAGTCGTCATTTATTCACAGCAGAGGGTTGACAAAGTCCCCTCTAGTTGTTATTGGTTTGACCGGGAAGGTTGAAAGGAACCCACCGGAAGTCACCTGATCGGGAGTCGTCGTGAAATTTATACTCAACTCAAGTCGCCCGTGTTTGGAACACGTTTTAGTTTTATTGGAAACTGTGTTGAGGTTTTGGCTTACTGTGGAAGATTGTGGAGTATTATTTGGATTCCCTAATTACACATAAGATTGGAGTAATCCCTTTATTGTCTTTGGTTAAGCTGGCCGATCGTTTGAGGGAGTCTGGTGGGGCTACATCACCATAGTTATTTGGACGGTATATAATTAGCCAAACATGTGACAAGGACGAAGATATTGACGATGCAGGTAGGCAACCATATTTGGAATACGTTTCATTATACATACAACCCAACCAAGTTGGTTCAACTTTGGATTTTCGTCCACGGTGGGACTCGAACCCGCAATCTCCCGGTCCCGGAGACAGGGCCTTAACCATTACACCAACCGAGGTTGGTGGCAACTGTGGTAAAGCGATCGGAAAATATTAAGACTGAAGTGGACCAAACATGGCCGTTGACTGGTGACGATAGAACAGCCATCAACACATGACGGTTGATGGGTGGGAAAAGGCTGATCACAGTTAAGAGGAAAAGGTGGCGGACAACGGGTATTCATGTGGTGAAGCGACTTATGAAATAATGCAAAGTACTTTCCAAAGGGCGCATTCCGATTGGCGGAAATACGGACCAAGGGCGCGGGCACCGGATAGTCGCCGCCGAGGAAGTCTACAAGCGGCCGGGCGGCGCCAGGCTGGAAATCAGGCTGGTGGACATGACAAGGGGCGTGGATAGTCGAACAGGCGGGCTAAGCGGACGGCAAGGCCGCCGATGTTAGGCCACGGAAGGCGGACGGCCGAGGCGCGGATGGCGGACGGCCGAGGCGGCGGATTGTTTGTAAGGAATGAGTGAAGGGAGCCTGAAGGAAGATGATTGTTCTAGTGGATGAAGGAGGCACCCGGATCGGATGAGAAGTCGCCAAGGAATTGCTAGCGCCAGCGGCCGAGGAGCTCGGATGGGTGGCTATCCGGCCGAGCCGGCCGGGTACAATGTACCATTCGGACTGGTACCAGATGGGTTCGGTGTACCGGCCGGGTTGGTACCATCGGGGGTTGGTGTACCGGCCGGGCGGGTACACAAAGTCGGAGTTAGCCGGGTTACGTTGGGTAAGGTACATGACTGGTCAGCCGTGTTATTTGGGGTAGGTTACACAAAGGGAGTATTGGATATAGGATAAATCAGTATACGTTTCGCTTTCTTAGACGCAAGTCGCTTTTATTGGTTCACGGCAGAGGGCTAACAAGGTCCCCTCTTGCTGTTATTGGTTTGCCCGGGGAAGGTTAAGTTAACCCACCGGAAGTCCCCTGACCGGGAGTCGCGGCGACTTCGTATACTCACCTCAAGTCGCCCGTGTTTTGAACACGGTATTAAGTATTGGGAAGTGGTGACATTTTGGCCTTCTGTGGAAGAGTGTGGAGTTATATCTACCTTACGTACACATTTGGATTCGCCCTTCATTATTATTGGTTTAGCTGGCCGATTGATTATTCTCGGTCCAGCCGGCACTATACAAACTTCAAGTGTCTTATTGGTTTAGCTGGCCGATCGACTATTCTCGGCCCAGCCGGCACTATACAAAGTTCAAGTGTATTGCCAGACGAGCTCCCCGGTGACGATTTCCGCCCAGGAGCTACCCCTAGTCCTAACCCTCATCTCCCTATTGGACGGATTTACACTTTTCGCCCTAGGGTCCACCAGGAGAGCTAACCACCCAGTACTGACGGGTACACAAGGTGAGCTTTCAACATGCAACATCCGAGCAGTCACGATCAAGCGGATGGAAGTGACCGATCTAGCCGGCCGGATGCCGGATCGGATCATGACTCGGATGGACGGAGTACCCCCTCCGATAGTCAGTCGTCTGGGACCCCCGTGGGTGTTCGCGTCTCAGGAAGATTTTCTGAGAGCGACTACACCACAATGGTGCGCGTGCCCGGATCTCTTGGTGACCCTGGATATCACCGCGAGTCCCTAGCGGGCGAAAGACCTAAACCTGTCAAATTTGTTGACGATGTTGTGTCGGGTGCATTGGGGGAAGGCATATCGCCCCCAATGCTGCTGAAGATGGAAGGATGCGATGGTCGCCTCGGATTGGGGGAGTTCGAGGTTGACATTAAAGAAGAAGTTACTCCCCTAGAGGCTCCGCCGGGGGCGGATTACGGTACTACTTACTGTAGTGCCGGCCGCTACACGGATGGAGCCGGATCGGACTATGGTGCAAGTCGCCATAGTCCGAGGAAGGATCATGGTTCCGACCATGATCCTAACGAACAAATGCATATTTTGGATATAAAAGAAAAGATAAAGGAAGAAAAAGCGGAAGTCGGATACGACCGGAGTGGGAAGCCGGCCGGATCGGGACCAAGTCGCGATCTGGCCCCCCTACCCCTAAAGAAACCGGATTGGCAGGAATTGGATTATCCGACCTACAAAGACAAACCGCGATTCGAAGAGGAAGAAGAGAAGCAGGACGGCCTATCAACGGATATCGACTTGGAGCGTGCTTTCCATCTTCACGAGTTGGGGCAATTCTTGCGGACGGATAAGGTACTAAAAATAACACGGCCGAAGATCATAGGCGGATTGAAAGGTCCCGTCTCTCCCCCAACTCTCTCAGACGGCCACGTGTCCCTCATTAGAGGACTATTCGACCATGACTGGACAGCCGGTTATTTGGGTAGGTTACACAAAGGGAGTATTGGATATAGGATAAATCAGTATACGTTTCGCTTTCTTAGACACAAGTCGCTTTTATTGGTTCACGGCAGAGGGCTAACAAGGACCACTCGTACCGCTAGTGGGTTGCCCGCGAAGTCAAGAACACGAAGCCACGACGGGAGTCGCGCCGACCACGCAGACGCCAACAAGCAAACCGGCCGGGAACACTCAAGTATTCGCAGTACAGTCTGCCCTTCGGAAGAAGACTGTCGAGTCATAGGTGGATCCCGCATGACGTACACAAGGGGAGCAGCCCGTCTGGCGACGGCCATAGCTGGACGACTGAGGATCCCGGTACGCCCGAACGAAAAAACGCCGGCCATACAGGTATAGCTGGCCGACGACGACGGCGGATCCAGAACCGAAGGAGGAAGACGAAGACGCGGATGGGCAGATCAAGAAGGAATGTCAATCTGGCAGCCCGGCCGCCCCTCAAGCCGCCCCTCAAGCCGCCCCTCA
>MIQA02024135.1:0-30867 GCA_001887855.2 Sclerospora graminicola
CATCCACGGGGCCCCCAGATGAATAATATATATACATCTGGGACGTGGGTGTTCGCATCTGAGAAGGAATTTCTGAAAGCGACTACACCACACGTCCACCAACCCCATTTTTTTTGGCGGTACGCCAAATCTAAGTGGGGGAGGGATTCGCTCAAATTCTGAGCTAGTCCATGCGCATGTTGCAACCGCAACTTGCGAAAATCCTAACGAGTCTTCTACGGTTGACACAGTAGAAATTCAAGCAGCTTCAGTTGATACTGAAGCTGCCTACAAAAAATATGTGTCATCAGCAATGGCTGCAGACAAAGAAGACAGTATATCTATTGCTAATAAAGTAGTAGATAAATTCGTATTACAGCGCCAAGCTGTAATAGGTTACGTGAAAGATGCACTTGCTTCTGCTTTTGACAAGCAGAAGCAAAATGCAGATAAGAATGGAAGGAAAAACCCAAATTCCTTTCAAGAAGGTGAATTAGTTCAGTTATAAACATCTAATTTGCCTACACATGCAGTTAGCAACTTCCCTACACGGAAGATGCTCCCTAAATTCATTGGTTAAGGGGAATGCCTATACATTAGACATTCCCGCGGCTATGCGCCTTCACCTAGCGTTTTACGTTGGGAGGCTCAAGCCCTATCTCTCGTCTCCGTCTTTTAACGAGATGCATCCCATGGCAAATGCCGTGCTTCTTCAAGTCTCACAAAAGAGACTTGTAATCGGTTTCCAACCGATTGGGGGAGGTCAGGAGAGTCTGGACCTCCGACTTCAAGCGGTCAATCTCGACCAGCAAAGGATCATTCTTCTGCTGAAAGGCAACGTGAGCGCCCAGAATGTCGTGAATCTCTTCACGAAGGGAGCAATATGTCTTTTCAAAGTGCGACATATCGCCGCTCAACCCAGAGCAATCCCTCTCGAGCTTGCGGAGCTGTGAACCATGCTCCGCAACAACGACGGCGAAGGGACTACCAGCCCCCGCCGCCCCTGATTGATAATCAGGGGAATAGGCGCTACATTCTCGAGCGCTCGATTGCGAAGCGCTCGGCTCCCTATAAGAAGGGGCAGCCAAGTACTTGGTACGCTGGTCGGGATATCATCATCACGTAGTGTTGATGCTTCTTACAAGTTTGAGGAAAAGTATCCTTCAAACTCCTTCAGGGGTTTGGGGAGTCTGCCCTCAGAACCTCGATCGGCTCTCAAGAACAAAAACTCTTGGGAGAAGGGGATCATCAACACATAGTGTTGATGAGTGAAAAGTATTAGCACCAGGTGCTGATACATTAATGACATCGATCAGGCCCTTAATCTTAGTGGGTACTGAGTAACCTCGGTACCCCCGCAGCTCCTTTTCGTTCAGACGAGGAGATCTCCTTGGACAACAAGGGCAATTCATATGAGAAGGGACACCGCATAGAACCCCTTCTTTCATACAGGTATAATGGATTAATGCCATTTTTCCTGTACGTGAGTGCTTTAAAAAGCGCTCGCGATTTACGTGAACTCGATTCACGTAATCATCGGGACCTTTGTTGTAGTTTTCAACAAAGGCATTCCAACTTCGGGTCAGGGCGTCATTATTGTCCCTATTCTTCCGAGCACCTTTTCAGTTCTTATAATAGCGAGCCTGAAAGAAAAGGTCGACGAAGTACTGACGTCTATCGTCGGTACTTCTATCGAAGTTGCGGTTGCGAATGTTTCACAATCATTGAACGCGTTGATGTTAAACAACGTGAATAGACTATCGCGCTTGAAATTTCCGCCCCTGTCGGGCATCAACGTCCATGCTGGGGTCCAAAACCCCACTTTGTAAGGAACATATGGTTCCGTATGACACGACGAATCAGGAGCGGCGTAAGCCACTTCTGCACGTTGTTTCCTGGCGGGCGGAGCACCCTCTGCCCTCGCGAATTCATTATCTCGACCAGACGAGCGTCGAGGCCCAGGAGGAGCTCTCCGCTCCTTCTGCCATCTTAGGACAGAGTTGTCGCTATAATAATCGACAGCGTCAGACTCCACTTCACCTCCGATTTTCGGTGACGACCTAGCGAGCGTGAGCTCGCTAGATCCCACACCGAGGACGGTGACGTCCTCATCCTCTCCTTCGGAGTCCGATGTGTCTCCAACAGCAAAGAGCTCTTCTTCGCCACCCGCCATTGGCAGATGTTCGCGTTTTGGATGTCGCGCTAGCGACATCTTCACGTCCTCTCTTAGACACTGCTTCCGCAGTATCTTGAACAAGAGACAATGGGTCTCTCGGCTTCCCCTTCTCCGACTCTACATTAGCAGCGTCGGTATTCTATGATGTTTGCACCTCAGCATGTGATGCTGAGGTGGATGCTTGATCAGCAAGCGCCGCTGCGTGTCTCGACCATTGAGTACTTCTGGTCGTTGATGGTTGTAAACAAAATATTGTTATAATCTAAAAGTGCCACCACTGATTGGCCAATATTGCATTTATTATGGGCCAACCACCTTGAGTGGGGGGGGGGGTCTGATGGAATGGGGTGTCATTACATAAGTGATATTTCAATGTAAATATCACAGTTTAATTTCATACTTGTTATGTGAAATTAAAATATTGGATTATAAGTTATTATACTCCACCCTGAAAGCCGATTTGGATTTAAATATCGAATTTAAGAAGAGATCTAATAATATAAGTATTATTAGATCAGTTTTATATTACATGTTCATATGATCAGTTAAGATTTCTAACCATTCATATTATATTCACTCTTACGTTTACCGTCTTGCAGCCACGTGTCTTCAATATGTATTTACATATATATCCGAGGGACTATTTAATCAATTAAATAGCACATCTTTAAGTTTAATACTAATTAAACTATTGATTAAAATTACATTTGTTCCTAACCATTTGCACGCTTCCCCACTTGCAATTTAACAGTGTAAGCCTGTAACAGCTAGCCTGTTACAGTTCTGGTGGCGAATATTGCCTTTGTGATTGAACAACTTCATTCCTGATCTTCCACAACTCCACACCTTTTATCGAGCAAAAAGCCCACCACAAATGTTGCAATTGTTTTAGACATGTGTGCTTCGTTTCCAATCTAATTTTTATCAGTTGGAACAGATTCGACGACTGCACTGGAGCACATCTTGTCACGATATTCCGTTAAATTGATGCCAGTGCCTTCGCTTTACTACTCCAACTTCCCGTTAGGCGTTCCCATACACTCTGGGGCCGCCTGTACACCCACAATATATGTGTGACCCCTTTTCTAATATATTTGCACTGAACAATGTCGTCCGTCTTTATATCCCGCAATAAAAAAAAGATCAGCTGAGACGTCGCCAATCTGTACAGCACCCATGTCTGATAATATGTCCATGATTCCAAATTTGTCTTGGTGATTGCTCCTGGATTTGCATGTTCCACTCGCCCTGCGCCCTTCTAAACTCCCACTTCTCTACTACCTTGTGCAATTTCCCTAGGACTAGTTTATCTTTCAACCTTCGAAAAGCTCTTCTTTTTCGATGTTATTGTTCTTCCACGGTCTCCGTATTTCCCACGGATACCCATGTAGTAATAGATTTGCTTGGAACACCGCACAGGTTCTCGTTCTTGTTGTAACCTTCACCTTGTCTGAATTATATACTCTATCGTAGTGAATGTCATCCTCTTTCTAATGAAAAAGGTACTGTTACTGAGATACCTTGAATCCATCCGTCCTTTAGATTAATCCACTTCACAGTATCGTACTCCTTAGGAGTGCAGAGCAACTTTAGTTTCGGTGGATCCCCACATACCGTCCATCAGGGACCGTGCTGCGAGCTATCTAATCATTTTTGCTCTCGTATGGTCTTTCAAACTAACCTGTACCCATTTAAACACTGCTAAGGAAATCCTGCGTATCTTTAAATATTTGTGTGATGCAACCTGGCTGTCTGTCGAATTTAGCCCTCACCAACAATAACGTTGATGTTTCCACAATCCACGGGCTACCTTACCATCGAAACGTACCCCAGAATGCCTGAAATGCTTCTGGTTTCTTCCATTCACATGTGTCTCCTGTCTTGTCCATCTTAATAGCAATCTTATCATCTTCGCAGCCGGTTGAGATTCCTGTTTTAAATTATCCAGAATGAGCTTTGTTAAATGGTCCACTACGTACATATGTAATTGGTCCTTAGCATTCTTGTTCGGTACCATTTTCTATTCAAGTAAGTAAGTAGCATGTCGTCAACCGAGCGCTGGCGAGCGCAAGACCTACTGAGGGAAGCTTTCCCTCACTTTCAACAACGTAGCGTGGACGTTGTTGTGAAAATGCTGAGGACCATGGGTCCGATGTCATTACCATTCTCCGTGGTAGATCCTCGGAGCAAGCACTTGAGATGATAAGTCGTTTCAAACTACATTATATCGACTCACAGGTGCGACCCATGTAATTATTGTACTTACAGCGTCTACAGCAAGCGTTGTAAAGGCGCGGGTACCACCCTTAACTGGAGAGTGGGGCGAGCCCCTTCGGAGATAATTCGCTGAGATGGAAGATGCCATCTCTGCGTAAAAGATTGTTGACACACGTGTTCAAGCCTGTTTTGCTACAACATGCCTAGGCGGGTGGCCAGGGCATCGGCGGTAAGTCGCAGAGCCAATGATGGTTCTGCGTTTCTCACTTATCAGGACTTTAAAGCTGAGCTAAAGTCTCCGAAGATCTACCTTAGCTGCAGGCATGAGTTCATAGTTCTGCGTCAGGGTAAGATTTATCTTCAAGCTTACGCTAAGAAGATACAAGATGAGCTCTCAAATTTTGTGTGGTGGAGTGATTAAAAAAACGGAAATAGGTGGTCCGCATATAGCTGATGATTGGTGGCTGTTGGAACACCCATCAAGATAGAACCGTTGATGAGTGGGGCAGGTTGGTTCAACTTAAGATGTCATTAGTGATAACGAGCTATCGTAAAATATAGGGAAAATCATGATCGATCCATGTCGCACCAGTTGACGGAACACCACTTGGAGTAACAGGAGCCGGTTGTTTCTCTTCCAGTTCATCCATTTTGTCGTCGTCCTAAGGCGATAAAATAATGGCTTGACTAAGGCAGCTGATTTCGTTGGACTCGTTGTCGAAACCCGCTGACCGTTCTTCGCGACTTGGCCATAGCGGTCCGGGTTTGCTCGTCCAGGTTCCCGTGAGCCATCATCGGAATCGGGGATAAAGAGACGAGGACGCTTGGCAGAAACCGGTTTCATTTTGCAACAACTTTTTCGCTTAAGTCTCGCTGACCCCGACGGCGCTGGAACTGGTTCCGAAATCAGGGCAGATCCAGACCGTGCGGGGGGGAGATGATGCCGATTCACCGACCATCGGTTAACATATCCACGTCAACCGATGAAACAGAAGAAGGAGAGAATGTGAGCGAAGACGGGACGAATCCAGGAGGTTTCCTGGTGATTTACTGGCCGGACCGAGAGCGTCGACCTACTTTGGGAATCTACGTAAGGCGCTCTGGAGTGATTCAGAATCAGCATTCGGGCCGGTCCACTTGTCGATCATCTGGTGGGCATTTTTCTGCAGATTTCAGAGACGACGGGCCGAAGTGCGCTCATCCAACAGCAAGGTCTCGAATTTAATTCGGGCGAGAGCTAACTCCCGCCAACGATCGTCAGCCGCTGTCTGATCTCACTCAACCGTTTCTGAACACTGGAACAGCAAATATGAGAATCGCAGGAACCTGTTTTCCTTTGGAATCACTTTTCGCTTAAGTGTCGCTGAACCCGGGAGTTGCTTAACCCGGAAATCGACCTGCTCATCCATATGGCGTGTCTCCTCTTCCAAACGCCCCACCACCTGGATCGGAACACTTTTCTCTTGGATCAACTGGTCATGGTTATGATGATGGACCTCGAGCTGTTGCAGGTGGTCCACCATCTCAACCATTGATTTCTTCAAATTCTCGATTTGCTCATCTGGAGAAAGTGAGTGAAGTTACTCGTATGTATCGAATAAGTCACATTGAACGAGAACATACCTTTATCGCGGACAGGGATAAATAATGCGCGAACCATGTATTGCAGCTAGGCGACAGTGTCGGATGGTTTTGCCGAAACACGCAGAGTAGCAAGGTCGGCAGATAAGTGATCACGCTCGGTCGTCAGATCCTGGATACGGTCCTCCAATCTTGATCGGTCACGGGTTTGATCAGCTTGAAGACCTCCGAGCTGGTCGTAGTTAGCTTACAAGGCCGGCAATCGCTGAACCAGGGCCGCAGAACTACATTCCGAGCGATCTATCGCAACTTGGTGATTAAAGAATCCGGCACGAAGCGTCCGGTTGGTTTTGCATAAGTAAGCTAGCTCAGGAATCGCGTCTTGAAGACCCAGTCGCAGTCGACTAGTGTCCGCCGAGCCTAGGGAGAGCGATCCAGTCTCTTCCACTAAGAGTGCCAATTGCCCCAGGTATCTAAAGGAACGGATCAGAAGGGGCCAGGTCGCAAAACGCAGGGGCGGCAGAACGGAGTTAAGGGCGATAGAGAGCTAGTTACGACCGTAGTGATCAGGGAAGTCGAGATCGGAGACGCCGATGTGACCGAAGGATGCAGATCAGATGAGCTTGATCTTGGAGGCGAGGCATCGTCCGGATAATCAGACGGAAGGGCCTGAGAAGAACCTGGAGGCAGAACCGGATCGGACATGACCACCAAGTGGAAAAAGCGTTTTGGCGTGAGTCGAACCGCAGTCGTTGCGCGGCTGCAGTAAGTCTCAGGGGCGGCTGTGGTGGAGTCATTCAAGAAAAATCAGTAATAACTGGTCCACATAGGGCTACTGATTGGTGGCTGTTGGAACACCCATCAAGACAGAACCGTTGATGGGTGGGACAGGTTGGTCAACTTTGATGGTATAAGTGATAACGGGATATCGTAAAATGTGGGAAAATCATGTGGTGCCGTTGTCGCACCCTGTCCCAGAGAACAGCGTATCTGTCAAGTATGACGATCAGATGTGAGTATCCGGATACCGAACCGGTCAAGATTCGTGTGATGGAGCTGGTTTATGGATAGTTTGATTTAGGGGGTGTGACAGAACCTGATTATTGGAGCAGATTATCGCTGACCCAAGTGGTTCAAGCGATGCTGTATTGAGATTTTGGATAACTACCGAATGATTTGGACCAGCCTTAGAATATAAGGACCAAGTGTATGATGGGACCCTATGTGTGAAATGGTGAGCTTTATGTGGCATATCACAAATGGCAGGGGTCAACGAACTTACTCTGAGTCAGCATTAAAAGATCGGATCGAGTCCGACTTTGGGAGGAATACCAATTGAGTTGAACCTTGCGAGTTTAACGTAAAATGGAGGTCGAAGTAGGGTTGAGCGAGCCGAGGATGTCGATGTCTAGTTTATTTTGAGGTGGTTCGAGGCGGTTTGAGGTGATCTTGGGCTGGTTCGACTTGGTTCCCGAGCCGATCCTGAACCGGTCTGGATCGGCCCCTAATCAGCTTCCAGGTGCAAAGAAAGAAGCAGTTTGGCCAAGTTCAGTGTTGAATTGGATGCAAACCGCCCCAAGAAGCCGACTCTGAGCTGGTTTCGAGTCGATACTTGAAGATCGGGTTGGTTGAAGATCGGCAAAGAATCGGGTCGGATCAGCCGAAGATCGGTCTAAAGTGGTACGGATCAGGTCAAGTAAGGTTTGAAGATCGGTTTTATGGTGGTACCAGGACGACTTTGTGTCAAAATGACCAAGATTAAAGTATGTGGTGGGTTACATATGTTGGTGTATGTTACATTAAGGTATTATACATTGCACATATAATAAAAGGATTGAACTTACCGCCTAAGCAAAGAGTCGCTCCGCCTCGTGTTGTGGTCATTGGGAGCACAGGGTTAACTAGGCCCCTGTAACTCAACAAATTCCTGGTTAAGACGCGCATTGACGCATTTTGGCTTACCGGAGTTGGTTTGTTAAAGATCTCACCCCCTCCCCTCACGCCCACGTATTTGGAACATGTTTAATTAATTGAAAAGATTCTGTGGTGATAGCGTTTTGATTTTAGTGTGGATGATCGAGATTATATCGTGGTTTTCGTAGTTGCTTAGTTATTTCCCGTTTATTGGTTGGTCCAGTCGGTTGAAGTATCCTTTGCGATAGTTGTACATAGTATCACTCCTAATTTGGCCTCCGTTGAAGGATTCCACCCGAGCCCACACCCCGTTTCGAAAAGGTCACCTCCTTCGACCTGATTTGTAACGTTTTTCATCATCTAGAGTCCACCTGAGTGAGTGTAACCACCGAACGCCAATGGGTACACAAGGTGAGATGAAGTTAAGCATGAATTCTATCGTACATGATCGGTCAGAAGACCGGGAGGATCGGATCAGTCATCATTTGTAATAATTCATCTGATCCCGATGCCGATCAGGATCAACGGAGTACCCCCTCCTACAGTTGTCGTCTGTGCTAGTGGGAATCCGACTTATCCCCAAAAAGTCGGTTATGGATTTGGAAATCGGCTCCACCACAATTGTATACGAAGCAGTGCCTCCAGAACTATAGGTCACCGATTTTATGAAGGGACTGAATCAGAGTCTTTACCAGCATCCACCAAACACTCTGAAGGATGCTATAGACAAGAGCATCCGAGAAAAAATCATTCTGCGATCGGCAACTTCTCAAGCTGGATTCAGTTGAAGCGCTCAGCAGACTTTCGACTTTTAACATGCCGCAGGTGCAGCATGTTACAATCACCAACAACAGACGAAGTTCAAACTTCGTTCCAACACCAATACCACCCGCGACACATGTTCTAGAACCTATGGACCTATCGGTTGCAGTTGCGAGGCAACAGAAGAATAAGACATTCCTTCGCTGCAATCGACGCGCGAAAATGGTGCACTATTCTCACGAATGTATGGCGCCGCGTTCGGCGCCACGCAATAAGCGACCTGGACAGTCCGCTGGTAAGCAAAACCACCAAAGGTAACTGGTTGTGGACGTTTTTTGCATCAACAGAGAGATACCTCTGTTGATGAAAAAAACGTGAATAACCAGTAGGGGCAAGGTGCCCTACTGAAAGATTATCTTACATGCCAACACTGGTCATGTGAGGATAATAGCCCCAGATAGGACTATGTCCTGTCAAAATCTACAAGGGAGGGAAACCGCTCATCACCCTAAGGTTTAAGCCGCATGGAAACGATGTCCCCATGCGGTTTAAACCTTTCGTTCCCCGCCGTCGGCCTTGACGCCTCGCATTTCCGCCCGGCGAACAGGCAGATGCAGCACGGCGGGGAACGAAAGGTTTAAGCCGCATAGGGACATCGTTTCCATGCGGCTTTTTTTAAAGATGAGAGTCTAACGTCGTTCAATTTCGTGGAGATAAATACTCCACGATATATATCTTTAGTATGATGGGCATTAGGTGCAATCACCACTAATCCTAAGCGTGTAGTTTGCACACGCTTAGGCTCGATGAACTGTCGTTCGGGGACGAATTCATTGTCCTCGATTTAGACGACAAGTTTGATGTAATCTTGGTCATCCTCGTTCCGTTCTGCATCAGCTTAGATACACAGAAAATGAGTGGATTCCCAGATAGATTGGGCGTGACGTTGAACGAATGTTTGGTAGTACTCCCGACCACTAGTAGAAAGGAGCCTTCGTATTAGGCATGGTCGTGGTCGATACCACCCAGGGTTTCGATCCAAGAGGTCTATCATGCAGCTCCCTCAACCAAGCCAAGGCGCCTGGATGGAGTCAGCATCTGGGTAGCTCGGCGGGTTAGCATAAAGAACAGGGGTTGTTTTGGCCTATGCCCTAGGATAATCTGTCGAGTCCGAGTCAGAATCGGATATCAACCCGCAGTCGTGTAAGATATTGTCTATGGATTGCGGATGCATCGATAGGATCGAAAAATGAAGATGACGTGAAGGCAGATGAGATTTAGCGCTTACTCTGTCCCGCACGTGGACCCCAAGGTGTATATATTGAATGCTGTAGTAGATTTGGCCCCTTCGAATCACCACACACTCTGGACCTGGCTGGCGTGATTGCAATTCTAGATGTCCGATCGAATGAAGAGTATTTAACCGCCGGTCCGGGTACGGGCAGGTCAGCTATAGACTTGTTCATGTGGTGGAGCCGATTTCCAAACCCAGAACGGAGGTTTTGGGTAAATTTCGGATACCCACTAGTCCGGACGACCAACTATCGGAGGGGGTACTCCGTTGACCCTGATCGGCATCTGGATCGGATGAATCATCACTATGATGACTGATCCGATCCTCCCGGTCTTGCCGGTCGGTCGCCAAGTGCGATAGAATCCTTTTTTAATTTCATCTCACCTTGTGCACCCATCGATCTTTGGTGTCACACTCACTCAGGTGGACTCTAGAAGAGAAGGATGGCTCGAATCAAGTCGGAGGAGGTGTCTTTCTCGAGACGGGGTTTTTCGGGTGGAAATCTTCACCGGCGAACGGGTTAGTGTCGATACTTAGTTAAAGTATCTAAGGAACCGATCGTGAAACTTCCTCTGATCAGGCTAGCCAATAAAACGAGAGAGAACGAGAAACCACGAGAAACCACGATCATCAACAGTGAACCACAACGTTATCTCTTCAATCGGTACGGTGAGCCTAACGTCGAACGACTCCTTGACATTTGCGAACGTTGGAATTGATAGATCAGCGTAGTCAAAAGCTTCTGGGTCAACCCAAGCCCGCTTACCTTGACCATCATGTGTCGATTCAGGGTTTGGAAGCAAATCCGAAGGGCTTGGGTGCCCTCTGTTACCTTTCGTTTCCCCGATTGCTGAAGGCTATGCAGTCTTTTCTCGGATCCTTGAATTATTTTAGCCGGTTTATCGAAGATTTTTCGATATATGCTGCTATATTATACGAGTTGAAAGAAATTGATTATCACAGGTAACGAGATCGTGATCAGTCGAAAAAGTCACCAACGAGATAAGTCGCGAAACTGAAATCAACGAATCGGATCTCAAAACTGTCTAGCTTATCGACCGAACAGTGTTTGTGTCAAAAGGTCATATGGAACGAGCTATGGTAGCTTTCATTATGTTGGAGGCGAAGATGATTTCGACCCCGATATTGAAACATTTTGATCCAGAAAAGATTCACGTAGTGATTTTATAAGCATGTAAATGGGCAATGTCAGCCGCACTGGTTCAAGATCACGATGGAGTGTATTGTCCAGTGACGTTTACAAGCCGGACGTTGAAACCAAATGAGGTCAATTACGACATAGTGGATAAAGAAGTACTTGCACTATTACGCATATTAAATGTCTGTTATTCTATGCTGGTGACCAGACCGATCAAAGTACTCTTTAGACGGTCCACCCTACCTTGGTTATTGTCTTCGAGCGGAATTGACGGAAGACTGGGGCGATGGACAGCGCTATTATCTCAGTGAACCTTGAAAACTATCAAATCCACCAAGGGTGAAGAGGAAATTCTAGGTACCCTAGCAGCCAGTATCAACCCCGATCAGAAGTCGATGAAGCTCTGATCGAGGTCGCTCCTTGGAAGCAACCGCGAGAGTCAATCATTATACCCCCACCGGTTGTCGGCTCGGTTGGAGACTTGATCGTCATAAGCTTCGACGGATCAGCGAGCGTGAAGAAAGACGTGGGGCGTAAATTGCGTTGTTGTGGAAATTGCCGGAATGGACTATTATATCTGCTGGTTCAGATTATACCCCGGGCATCACCGTCAATGAAGCTGAATATCGTGGTCTGCTGCTAGGTTTGGATCTCGTTCGAGAACAAAAGAGTGGAAGGGTAATCAAATGTGGGGATTCAAATTCGGTGATCCGGCAGATTATTAATCTCGACCAATTCCTCCAGCACTGCATTATCGGTGATTATCGATCCAGTCTGATCCCGCATGGCAAACGTGGCCATGTGATCCGCACTCCTGTTCCAGTCGCGTTTTACGTGTAGGAGTTCATGATTCGGCCATCCTCGTAGGGTTTTCATAACGCGAACGTGATCATTTAAAACTTCAAGCGCGGATCTTTGCAGTCGTTCTCCTTGGTGTGGTTCATTGGGAAGATATACGGAAAGCAGCGCAAGTCTCGATCATGACGAGGTCACGAGTCAGATCAACAACCAGCAGGCCAGTTTGTCGAGAAATGTTAACGGAAGAATTAGTGCGGGAGATACGGGTTGAAAGAATTCTCAAGGCACAACACGAAGAAAAATGGATTGTTGATTTGAAAGCTTTTCTGAATGGAAACTTGGAGAAATTGAGCCCGAATGAGGAAAGGATTGTGTAAAAATCGATTCAAGTTGCGAGTTTGATGAAAACGATTTGCTGTTCTATTATTCTCAAGCTGATCAGTCTGACCCAGGCCTGGACCGATCAGCGAAACTAGTGATTCCGGAGACCTTACAAGCCGATATTTTGCAGCATTATCAGGTCCGTTTAGAGGGCGATCACCAGGGTGTCTGTTGGACGTACCACAGGATTCGCAAAAATTTTCACTGGAGAGGTCTATATCGAAGTGTCCAAACGTTTGTCGGAACGTGTACAGTTTGCGAAACCGGGAAATGTATGTCTTCCCCGGGAACATCCAGGCGACTTACCCTTTCCAAGTGATAGCGATGGATCACATACCTTCCTTGCCGAAATCGTTCAAAGGCAATACAGAACTGCTGATCTGGACTGATTTGTTCACGGGATTGGTGATCGCGAAAGCGGGATCTACCGAACAACAAGTGGCCTGCAGTTATGAGGAATGTGGCTTTAGGCGGTTTGGTGAAGTTTTCAGGCACGATCGGGAACCAGGTTTATGACCGAAGTTTTTCGATCATTTAATCAGATGCTTGGTCAGAAACAAAGCGCGACCATTGCATAACGTCCGCAGAGGAACGGTAAGGCCGAGCGTATAGTACAGACGCAAACCAGAGCTATTAAGATGTATGTCCCAAATTCTGCTCAACAAGATTGGGATGATTATGCAGAGAGAATGGTATTTGCGTTAAATTGTTCATTTTATCGGATCAGGGGAGATACTCCGTTTTACTTGGCGTATGATTGTGACCCCCGATCTACTATCAAAGCGGTGATTTCCATCGGATGTACCCGAGGTCAAGATCGCAAAGCCCGACAATGGCGTATTGGACTCCAGCGCCATTACCAACAAGCGCGGGAACAAGTGAATGAACGACTGCGGAGGGCGGTCCAAGAAAGGACTGATCGGAATAACGATCTAGCCGATTCGCATAATATTGAACCGGAATTAAGGGTCTGGCTTTTAATCGTGTGAAAAAAAAGGATACGGCCGGAAGTTAGCACACCTGTGACATGGACCATTCCTTGTCTCCGAATGGATCGGTGACCATTTCGCCTGGTTAATCACAGCGGGTACCGATTACGGAGTTTTCCCGATCGTCCACTTGTCGAAGCTAAAACTGGTCCGGGAATACCCCGATCACCCAAAAACTAGGTTGTCATCCGATGATTAGCCAAGGTTTGACTTCGACGAGGCTCTCTTGTCCGAAGACAGTTGGGAAAGAACGTTGGTTCGAAATGAATTCGAAGTTGAGAAGATTCTGGATACCCGATCAGGCAAAACGACCTGATTCGGTCGAATCCATCGTGATTACTTGGTTCAGTGGAAATGAGGTTTTAGGGTTTAGGGTTAATTGAGCTGGTTCGGAGTCAACGGACATGCATATACATATATTCATGAAAATGCCATTCACCTGCATATGAACAATCGGACACACAAGATAACGCTGGGAATCTGGATATGATTTTTGGATATGGAACATAAAAGTCATCAGAAAGTTATCATGGTCTATTAAGGGTTAAAAGAGAATGAAATGGAAATTGGTTATCACGATAACTACGGGCCATACTTCACGCGCAGACGAGAGGTCTGGAACGCCGAATGATGCATGGGGCTTAGGCGGTATGGTTTCGCCAAGGGTCTAGACGATCGGTGAAGTTCAAAGCATCTCGGAAGGAGCCGATCGGAGTCGGGTGTACATGACCGGGATACCATTCCCCGCCATCAGCCGCAATACCTCGTGATTCCACCCGGCGAATAGGAAGATGCAGCACGGCGGGGAACAGAATGACGTCCAAGTCGCACTCACCGTTCTGGATCTTATCCACTACAAAGTCACAGACCGCGGCCCAAGCAGCTCCAGCTTTGCTGCGTCGGCGATAGCGATCATGGAAGTAATGCTCAAGTGAAGCGTCCTTACGCATAGACGGAGTAGTCGGGAAGTGATGAGTCGCCTCCCATAGCGCCTGGCCATGGTCCCGGCAATACGCATCCAGGCGGCTCTAAACCAGGGACGATCAGGAAAGTCCAATCCGACCTCTCAAGGCTTTGAGTTGATCAAAAGCTCGACGACCCGTGGTTTCAGTAGTTGAGGTTGCCAGTCGTCTTTCTCGGGCGTCGATGACCTGACCGGGAAGATCCACCTTGGAGGACGAGACTATCAGCAAGGAACGTTTTGCCTCCCAATCAGGAGAGCCACAGGCGTTAGGTCCCACAGCTGAGGAGACTCCAAGGTTGCTGGGTCGCCATCAGAGCCTTCGACGGTCTCCCGTTCAGAACGACATACAGATCCATGAATTACTTCTTCGGGTGATAGCTGTAGTCGATCCGCTTGAGCAGTGATTTACTCGACAGAATGAAGACGCCATTGAAGCCGGCCAGTCTAGCAGTTGGCGTCGTATCGTTGGTCGGAGGACCACCAGAAGCTGCCGGAACCGGTCGCTTCTCTTCCAATTCATCCTCTCCATTGCCGTCTGAGTCAATCAAAGCGATGACCTGAGTCAGCGAGGCTGAGCCCGACGGGTTCGTACCCGAAATCGACGATCAGCGCTGCGTGACTTGGCTAGAGCTGATCGCGTTCGCTCGCCCAAATATATTCATTCATCGTCAGATTCGGCGATGAAGCGAGAGCGTTTAGCAGGAACCGTTTTCCTCTTCGAATGTTGGCTTGCACCTTTGCTTTTCGCCGAACCAAAGATCGATGAGACCGGACTCGAAGCTGGTGGCGGACTAGACGGTGTCGGCTCAGGAGCCACGTTTTCGCTGATCGCTGGTTGATCAGCATCCACGTCGATCGGCGGAGAAGAAGCGACCGGAAAGGTAGGCGACAGCGGGTCAGATCCAAGAGACTTGTGGGACTGTGTGCCGGCCGGAACAAGAGAGCTGACCAGCTCGGGGAATCCACGTAAAGCCGTCCGAAGCGAACCCGAATCAGCGTTCGGGTCAGTCCACCTGTCCATCGTCTGGTGGGCGATTTTCTTCAAATCATCATGGCGTTGAGTCCAAGTGCGCTCATCAAGCTCCAGAATTTCAAGCTTAACCCGAGCAAGATTCAGCTGGCGCCGATGATCGTCAGCTTCCTTCTGACCTTTAAGCAACCGTTTCCGGATGCTAGAACGGCCGATGTGCGAACCGGAGAGTTACTTCACCAAGAGTTCGACTTGCTCGTCCGTATGGCGCATCTCGATCTCCAAACGCTCCACTTCCTCGGCGGTGCGAATCTCGCTCCAGAGTAACTGATCTTGTCGCGAGAGTGGTCATCAAGCTGTTGTAAGTGGCCTACCATCTCGACCATCAAATGCTTCATAGCCTCGATGCGCTCATCTAAAAACAAGGACAGAAAAGGCTATATACATATTGTGGAAGAAGCAGATGGGTTGAACATACTTTGATCACGGACGGTGATAGATAACAAACGAATCTTCGAGCAACAGTATCGAAAGGTTTAGCTGAGACGGGCAAGGCAGCAAGATCAGCGGGCAACTGATCTCGCTCGACTGTTAAGCACTGGACGCGGTTCGTCATGTCCAGCAAATCATGGTCAAGTCTGTCGCGATCCAGACGTAAGGTCGATAGTTGGTGTCGGCAGAATCGCACTCCAGACGATCTATGATGACCCCACGATCGAACAACTCGGCACAAAGCGTCCGGTTAGCCTCGCACAGAAAAATCAAATCAAGAATTGCGCTCTGGTGCCCCAATCGCAGTCGGCTAGTCTCTACGGGCCCCAGCGTGAGCGGGCCCGTCACCTCCACCAGACCTGACAGTTGTTCTAAAAAACCAACGGGGCGGCTCGAAGAAGGCCGAGCAGAGATACACGGGGCGGGTAAAAGAAGTCAGGGTCGTCGTCGTCGGAGAGATGAAGCTGGTTGTGATTGTAGTTGTGGTGGTCGAGGCCTGGGAAGTCGCGAGACTGACTGAGCTTGGTCCTAGAGGTGAGACGCTGGCTGGAGAGGCAGCCGAGAAAGCAGGGAAAGAAAGAGGAGGCCGATTCGAATCGAACATGGCTGGTTGCTAAGTGAAAGATTCCAAAATGAGAGAGATAACCGCAGTCGTTGCGCCGCGGCAGATAGGCTCAGGGGCGGCTGTGGTGAAGCGATCTGACAAAAATTAGGAATAAGGTTGATCACACATTCCCGTTGATTGGTGACGAAGGGAACACCCATTAAGGTAGGAATTTTGATGGGTGGGACAGGCTGATTCCGTACACGATGAAAGGTGGTTGACAACGGGCTGTGGTAGGGTGAAGGAATAAGCCGAATACCGTTATTACGCCTGGTCCCGGATATTAATGGAATAGCGAATGTCACGGTCCGATCGGAATATTTAATGTTAGGTGAAGTTCACGTGGACGTGCAAGACAAGACAAACTGGCTGTACGGCATCAATGACGAAGTAATTTATCAGGAACAGCAGAATCCGGTCATCGGAACGAGTCATGAACGGGACAGATGTTAAAGTTGGATGTGATATGGAAATCTCGGTCTGATTGGCCGAGTCACTTAGCTCTGCCCTAGAATATGAAGATCGGATACAGGACAAAGCCGGATATATGGAGGGGTGAGCCGTACGAGCCTTACTAAGCTGAGGCAAGCGGTGAAAGTTGATGGATCCATCCAGAATCAGCGTAAAGAGGTCTGATCAGGTTCAATTCCGAGAGAAGTGTTGAGTCGGTGCGACTCATGCGGTCCAACACGCAATAAAGGTCGAAGTACGGTTGAGGGAACTGGCAATGTCGATGTTGTGGTCACCCTGTGGTGTTTTGATGTGATCCGAAACTGATCGCCCTGATCGCTGTGCTGATCAATGTGCTGATCATGACCCAATCCTGATCATCCCCAAATCAGTTTCCAGGTATGAAAAGAGACGGAGTTTGCGGTTAAGATGGGTTTGGTATGGGGCGAACAGTGTGTGAGAGACGGATCCCGAACTAGTTCCATCCTGCTTTCCGAGGAATCAGGATGGTTGAAGATCGCCATAAAGTTTGACCATAATCGGTCCAGAAGTGGTACGGATCAGGTTGAAGGTGTGACGAAGATGTGTAAGGTGGTACTAGCGCAACCGTGCGACGAAACGAACAGGATCGAAGAATGATGTAGGGACATGAGTTGGTGTACGTACACTAGGTATAGGATATTGCATATTTAATAACAGTGGTTGACCCCAGAAGCTCTTAGCTACGCTGATCGATAAATCCCAAGGTCAGCAAGTGTCAAGGGGGTTTTCGACCTTATCACATAGCATATCCCATGATGTTGCCGTAACCAAGATGTCGTATTTATATGATCGCCTTCCAAGACCTGATCGTCTCTGATCTTGGTCCGGTTCACCTTCCGTGAATACATCATGCAGATCCGTTATTTCCGATCGGTACAGATCTTGAAATATCCGTAAAGAGCATTGTCAATAAATCTCTGATAGATTGTGGAGCGTTCTTCAATCCGAACGGCATCCGACTCCATTCGAAAAGGCGGAAAGTTTTAACAAAAGCTGAAATATCTCGAGCGATCGGTCATCGAAAACACCCAGAAACACCCAGAAACCACTAGCCATGTCGGGGAAAAAACCCAGAAAACTATATCTAGATCCTCAAGTAAATCATTGATCAGGGGCATTGGATAGACCATCAACTTCGTGAGGCGATTCGCCATTCTATAGTCGATACAAGTCGAATATCAAACCCATTCTTTTTTATCACAACCAAAATCGGTGATATCCACTGCGACGTTGGAGGTCGGATGATTTTTGTACTTAACAGGCCCTTGATCAAATCGGATTACTTTTCCCGGTATTATGGCGCAACTTTGCGACAACGTTCAGCGATCGGTCTCGCACTTCCCACTTCATTATCACAAACAGCTCCGTAAGCAGCTGGGGTAAGGCATTACCCTTCCCAATCAATAAATGACGCCTTTTCCAGATGATCTTCTTTAGTTGATCGATCTGCTCGGGAGTGTTTACTTCAGGATCACCGACCTGTAGATCCTCCAGGGTGAGCTCTGGTATATTGGGTGATTCTTCTGGCGAAATTGCCATCTGTTTCTCAATATCTTCGATGTATTTATCACCACCTTTATGTATACACATTTGTTTATCCACCGGATCTATTTCCTCCGGCTCGGTATTATCTTGGGTCGCCCCTAGCGGATCACCCAACTGGTGATCGTTTTTAGGTTAATCTTCGTCCTTAACGACTTCGGCGATTCATTCTCCTTTTTCTCTTCAGAATCGTTTCTAAGCTTATCACCACCATTTTCACTCTCGGATCTGTTGGTTTCAGTTAGCTGGGTCCAATAACGCTCAAAATCTGTAGACCTTTTTTGATCCGGCTTTCACCCGTCGCTTTTACCGGCGATCCTCTGATCAATAACTTGGTCGGAATTGCATACTCCGGCTTCTCAACCAAAGGTGAGGTATCTTCGGCTATCAGGTCTTCGCCACTGATAAGGACTGTGGTGGCTTGATAAACCAGATTTTGCCATTTAATATATCTTTGTGATCCCACTGAGACATACCCAATCTGCAGAGGTACTTTCCCTTGAGGTAACCACATCCCTAGGATCATATCTTTGTGAACGATTAGCGACTGATCAGATATGTTTGTAATCCTGATGTAACTTGATCTGCCGACGCCCTTTACGAACGTTGGTACCCATCGTTCACCACGGGTTAGCCACAATTTCTGCTGCCAATCACTCGGCCGAATCATCACGTCGACTGATCGGGCTACCTCGATGTTTTCATACTGACCCACTTTGAGCATCCGCATATGAGTAACATATAAAGGACGTCGGCCGGATAACTGTATTTGCACCTCGTCTGGAAGAGTCAGGGTTCCATGAGACAGGTCGAGCCGTATACCGGCTAGCACCATGAAATGCATTCCCAATATCGCGTCTTGACCGGCCAACCGGCCAACCCAAGCATTGAAATAGTAGACAAGAAAGCCTGCCAGAGTGATGCTTACACGTGACCGCCCTTCAGACATGTACGGACTTTCGCCGACCCCAACACATTCTTGCCTCTGGGTACTGTCTATACGACATCACACCTCACGAGCAAAGGCGGAGTCGATGATTGAGACTTCTGCTCCAGAGTCAAATAGAATAGTGGCATTTTCGTTGTTAATCTTCCCATTAGTTTTTGCTTGTTTAAACCACTTGTCGTAAAAGTGATAATATCAGTATCCTCAGGATTCACCGGGCACTAGATCCAACTTCATGATCACGTCTGAGCGTGAATATTCATCCACTCTGAGACTGTGAATCGGGCATCGATCGGCACAATTTGAAATAGAACATGTGTTGTCGGTTATCTCCTTTTCCTCAAACTTATTTCTGCTACCGACATATGCATAGATGCAGAACGTAGATCGCTCGGCTCGAACTAGATTCCAACCTGGCGAGTGATCTAGTTAACATTTTATCGACATCTGGTGGGAGCATGCCAGCATGTTTAGCCGACACATACCACTTGCGCATCTGATTGAAAAACTCTTCAATCGGGCAAGCACCGGCATCGTGAATATTCCCACAAGTTTTACACACGGAAAAAAATGATCTGAAGGTTGACCTCTACGATCACATTTTCCACATGTGATTCTCTTCCAGCAATCCCCGTCTCCATACTTGGTCGACCCACAGTGTACGCATTTTTCGCGAGGTCGGTCCTGATCGGGTTGATCTCCACCGGCGTTTCGTAAATCAATGCCATTAATCGATGATCTCGGACGGAATACCGGTTCCGTCGTAAAGATAATACTGCTCCTCGTCTGAGCCTAAACTTGATTGGCCACTTTCTTCTTCCGAACTGGAACTGTCCAATTCCTTCGTAATCATCCGGATCGCCCTGGTTGGTCGTGCCGCTGGTATCTTGCCCTGGTCTGAGTGTGGTTTCGACCGGTACCGGTTCGATCCTACCTCGACCATGGGTTGTCAACTTTTGGCTCGCTGTAGCGTTCTCAGGGTTAGTTTCAATTCTTCCACATTGCTTATACGGAGCAGGGGTAACTGATCAGCCAAGTCACGGTTGTCCAAAGTGCCGATAAAGTGTTCGACATGTTCGCGAGTCATATTCGCGTGTCGTGGATCCTTGAACAGTATTTTCGCGCGCAGAGCAGCAACATTCAACCGGTGTAAGTATTCAATCGATGTTTCATCAGATCTTTTCTTCATATGGTAATACTGTCTCGCGACAGACACCCCTGAGTTGAAAGATTTGTCCTTAAATTCTTCACACAATTGAGACCACTTCAAACGTACCTCTCGGATAAGCTGTTTTATCCTGTTCTTGGCCGGGCCCTTCATCAAATCCGCGAAAATCAGACATGTTTCACCTTCCGGTGTGTTATCTCTCAAAAAGGCTAATTTCGTCCGACTCAACCAAGCTCTCGCCTAATCATCATCATCCATATCCTTGCCGGTGAAATCTTTTAATTCAGAGATCGCCGACATCCGAACTCGAGTGATTGTTCCAGAGTCACTATCAAATGCTTGCGCCGAGGTCATATTTGCCTTACTAAGCATCTCGATAACCAAGTCGTCCGGATCAAAATGTTGACTGATCTCCCCATCTGATTCCATATCCACATCACTACGTGGGGGTGATTTATGGAGTCGGTCTTGATGACTGGTTTTGCATATCGATCGAACAATTCCGGCTGATCGAATTGATTCCATATCCACATCTACAAGTTTCTTGACTCGTTTAGCCGTGGATTGATTAATGGTTGGTATCTAATGCCATGGTTGTCCTTTCCCAGGTGCATACTGAGGTAATCCATATTGTTCAGCCACGAAACGATTCATCATAGTCATGAACATGGTTCTCATTTGCTCTACAACTTCTGGTATGCCGGTAGGGTTAATTTTGGATTGTTTTGTGCGACTTCTTGAGCATCTTCAAAACTGTCGTCTGACCGAACTCGACCAGGTTCAGGCTTCCTTTTCCTGTTCTGCGACTCGATTTTGAGGTTAATCTGCTTGACCCCTTTCGGGCCCAACGTTATACGTGTTATTTCAACCGAGGAGTCAATGGAGTCCGCTCCAGACTACGACGGCGATTCATATATTGACTTAATATCTATAGAATATTCAACCAACTGCGATCGGTGTGAAGGATCCGCCAGCGGCGACTGGACCACAGGGTTCGCCCCGAGCAGCGAGGCAAGGTGATCATACAGAGTTGTCATAGCTTCTCTGATCGCCCCTTGGTCTAGATCGAACAGCATATTCGTGTCGAGCGCACCAGTAGTGAAACAAACTTTGTCGATCTGCACCAAGAGATTCCCGATCAGGTCGAGCTGACTGCCTGTGATAACCGGCCTGGTCGCCCGACCTTCAAGCTTCCCGATGATATTGGGTTTTATGATCCTCATCACCCGAACGGTAGCTAGGAACTTGTGAAACTCCCGAAGATAAAACAACCGTTCTACATCCTGAACCGTGGTCTTTTCAGCTGGTTTGGCCTTCTCTTTATATTCTTCGAAGATCTTCGGTTTGTGATTCACATATTTTTTAGTTGGATCATATTGATCCGACCCATGTTTTTCTCTCTTTTTCCCATTTTCTTCTTACACATAGGATCAAGGTCAGCATCTCGATCCTTTCCCGGATTATAGTAAATTTTACTATAACCCAGATTGTCTCCACTTCGAGCCTTGTGGGGAGTTGTTTCATCATTAATTTCGACCTGGAACTCCACCGGACCAGGTCGACCATCGCTTCCTTTAGGTTTGGACAGCATCGGAGTCAATACGCCTTCCTCCAATACACCCGTAAAAGTTTCCTCCACTTTGATTTTCACATCTTTTTCATCATCAAAGGAATCACGGTTATATCCTGAGTCACCAAGTGATCCGGGCACGTGCGCCATAGTGGTGAAGCCGATTTCCAAATCCAGGACGGAAGTTGGGCGGATTCCGGATACCCACTAGCCCGGATGACCAACTATTGGAGGGGGTAATCCGTTGATCTTGATCGCCATCAGAATCGGATGAATCACCATTATGGTGACTGATCTGATCTTCCCGGTCATCGGACCAGTCGTCATGTGCGATAGAATACATACTTAATTTCATCTCAGATTGTGTACCCATTAATCTGGGGTGGTTACACTCACTCAGGTGGACTCTTAGATGAAAAAGGTGATCCGAACCAGGTCGGAGGGGATGACCTTCTCGAGACGGGGGTATTCTCGGGTGAGAATCAACACCGGAGAACGAGTCAGGGTCAATACTTAGTTAAGGCACTGATCGGGAAACTTCGTCCGATCAGACCAGCCTATAAACACGAGAGATAACAAGAAACCACGAAAACCACGATAAACCCACGATCTTCCACAGTACACCACAAACGTTATCTGCACGAAACCTTTCGAATTGATATAACGTGTTTTAAACACGTGCGCGTGAGGGGGTGAGGATTAAAAACCTACACAAAACCCATCGAGGCCTTCCGGTAAGCCAAAACGAGTTTATGCGCGTCTTAACCGAGCATTAAGTTGGGCTACAGGGGCCTAGTTAACCTTGTGCTCCCAATGACCGCGAAACGTGGCGAAGCGTCTCTTTGTTAGGGGGTAAATTCAGAGCTGTTATTTTATATGCAATATCCTATACCTAGTGTACGTACACCAACTCATGTGACCTACGTTATACTTCGATCCTGTTCGTTTCGTCGCAGGGTTGCGCCAGTACCACCTTACATATCTTTGTCGCACCTTCAACCTGGTCCGTACCACTTCTGGACCGATTATGGTCAAACTCTATGGCGATCTTCAACCATCCTGATTCCTCGAAAAGCAACCTGGAACTAGTTCGGGATCCGTCTCTCAAACACTGTTCGCCCCATACCAAACCTACCTTTACCGCAAACTCCGTACCTGGAAACTGATTTGAGGCTGATCAGGCTTGGGTCATGATCAGCACATCGACCAGCACAGCGATCAGGGCGGTGATCAGGGCGATCATTTCCAGATGACTTTAAAATACCACAGGGTTCCGTTAAATCTTTATCACTATTGTTTTTGTTATCTGAATTTTTTTCATGACCATCATGTATATCAATTTGTACACCTAATCCTTCGTCTACCCACCCCTTACCAGCAGATGCTGGTGTTTCATAAAATTATCTATTTTTTTTTTGCTAAAACATACCACTTGGTATATAAAAACACACAACATGGACATTGTCAGTTTACTCAACCGTATTTTTGACCTTCATTGCGTGTTGGACCGCAACGGTCGCACCGACTCAACACTTCTCTTGAAATTGAACCTGATCAGACATCTTTACGCTGATTCTGGATGGATCCATCAACTTCCAACGCTTGCCTAGTTTGGTAAGGCTCATACGGCTCACGCCTTCACATATCCAGCTTTGTCCTGTACCCGATCTTCATATTCTAAGGCGGAGTTACGTGACTCGGCTGATCAGACCGAGATTTCTGTATCCCATTCAACTTAAACATCTGTACCATCCATGGCCCACTCCAATGACAGAGTTCTGCTGTTCCTGATATATCACACCGCCATTGATGCTGGACATCAGGTTTGTCTCGGTTGATCTAGTCTAGCACGTTCACATGAACTCAACCCAGCATCCAGTATCCCGATCGGACCGTGACATTCGCTAGTCCATTAATATCTGGGACCAGGCGTAATAACGGTATCCTCTTATTCCTTCACATTTACGACGACCCGTTGTCAACCATATTTCATCGTGTACGGAATCAGCCTGTCCCACCCATGAAACGGTCCCATCTTGATTTGTGTTCCCATCACCACCAATCAACGGATATATGTGGTCCACCTTATTCTTGACTTTTTGTTGGATCGCTTTACCACAGTATCCAGCAACCACAGACCTGATTAGTGATGAAAGTTTGACAGACGAAGACACCTCACCTTTAGTTGAGAAACCGGAATATTCATGTTATTGACCAGAGGATCGTCGGTGAAATCGACAAGTGAAAGCCGGGTAAAAAAGGTCCACAGTTAGTGGACCCTCTCACCAAGGATCACAGACCCGGAGAGTGAAAATGATGGTGGTAAGATGGAGGATGATTCTGAGGAGAAATGGGGACATGAACCTACCGAAATCGTTTAGGGCGAAAATGTACCCGAAGAAGATCACCAGTCGGATGATTCGCTAGGGGCGACCCAAGCCAATACCGAACCGGAGGAAATCGATCCCGTGGATGAACATGTGTGTATACATGAAGGTGGTGATCAATACATTGAAGATATTGAGAAACCGATGGCGGTTTGCCAGACGTATCACCCAATTAACCAGAGGGTTGGAGGATTTACAGGTCGGTGATCCCGAAGTAAACAATCCCTGAGTAGATCGATCAATTAATGAAAATCATCTGGAAAACGCGCCAATTATTGATTGGGAATGGTAATGCCCTACCCCCAGCTGCTTATGGAGCTGTTTGTGATATAGACGTTGGAAATGGGAGACCGATTCGCTCAACATTGTTGCAAAGTCGCGCCCAAATACCGGGAAACGTTATCCAATTTGATCAAGGACCTGTTGAGTACAAAAAAAATCATCCGACCTTCAACGTTGCACTGGGCATCACCGATTGTGATTGTGATAAAAAAGAATGGGTTTGATATACGACTTTGTATCGACTATAGAATGGTGAATCGCCTAACGAAGTTGATGGTGTATCCGATGCCCTTGATAAATGATTTATTGATTCTAGATAAAGTTTTATGGGTTTGTTCACCAGACATGGCTAGTGGCTTCAATGACCGATCGTGCTCGAGATATTTCAGCTTTTGTTACACCTTCGGCCTTTTCGAATGGAACCGGATGCCGTTCGGATTGAAAAACGCTCCACAGATCTATCAGAAATTAATAGACAATGCTCTCTATGGATTTTTCCAGATCAGTGCCAATCGAAAGAGAACCGAAATGCACGATGTGTTACCGGGAGATGAACCATACCAGGATCAGAGACGATTCGTCCTGGGAAGGCGATCATATATAGACGATATGTTGGTTATGACAGCGTCATGGGATATGCTATGCATAAAGTCGAACGACTCCTTGACACTTGCGAGCGCTGAAATATATCAATCAGAGTAGCTAAGAGCTTCCGGGGTCAACTCAAGGTCGCTTATCTTTGTCATAATGTGTCGATTCAGGGTTTGAAAGCAAATCCAAAGGACTTGGGTGCCCTCAGTAACCTCCCTTTTCCCCGATCGCTGAAATCTCATCAGTCTTTTCTCGGATCCTTGATTTATTATAGTCGGTTTATCATAGATTTTTCGATAAATGCTGCTATATTATACGAGTTGAAAGAATTTGATTATCACAGGCTAAGAGCGCGATCGGTTGGAACAATCACCAATCGAGAACACTCACGCAACTGAAATCAGCGAATCGGATCTCGAAACCGGCTCGCTGACCGACCGAAACGCGTCTGGATCGGGACGTCAAATGGAACGAGCTATGGTAGCTCTCAGTATGCTAAAGGCAAAGATGATGTCGACCCCGATATTGAAACATTTCGATCCGGAAAATCCCGTGTTGATTCTATATGAAAGTAAGTAGACAATATTGGTTGCACTAGTCCAAGATCACGATAAAGTGTATTGGGGCGATGGGCTGTGCTATTATCTCAATGGACCTTGGAAATCATCAAATGCACCAATGGTGAAGAGGAAATTCTAGGTACCCTAGCAGCCAGTATCAGCCCCCAGCTAGAAGTCGACAAGGCCATGATCGAGGTCGCCTCTCGGAAACAACTGCGAGAATCTATCATTATACCCTCACTGGTCGTCGGCTCGGATGAAGACTTGATCTTCATAAGTTTCGACGGATCAGCGAGCGTAAAGAAAAGCGTTGGGGCGTATTGTGCGTTGTTGTCGAAATTGTTGGAATGGACTATTATATCTGCTGGTTCAGATTATACTCAGGGTATCATAGTCAACGAAGCTGAATACCGTTGTTTGTTCCTGGGTTTGTACCTCCATCAGGAACAAAAGAATGGAAGGGTAATCATATGTGAAGATTCAAATTTGGTGATCCGGCAGATCACCGTTGCAAAGCTCCGCGCCTGAAGTCGTCAAATGATCGCGTTATGATAACCATACGAGGATGGCTGAATCACGACCTCTTACACGTGAATCGCGACTAGAACACTGAAACAGGAGTGCGGATCACCTAGCCACGATGGCCATGCTTGATGAGATGGATCGATGATCACCGATAATGCAGTGCTGGGGGAATTGGTCAAGATTAATAGATTACCCGAGCTGATTCACCCGGAAGATAAAGGGGAATCAGGACAAATATCGATCATGACCATGGCACGAACCAGATCGATACCTAGCAGGCCGGCTTCTCGAGAAGGGTCGACGGAAGAAATACTGCCGGAGCTGTGGATTGAAAGGATTTTTAAGGCGCGAGACGAAGAAAAGAATGGATTGTTGATTTGTAAGATTTTTTGAATGGAGCCCGGGATAAATTGAGCCAAAATGAGAAGAAAAATTGTGTAAAAAATCGCTTCCAAATACGAAATGGATGAAAACGATTTGCTGTTCTATTACTCTCAAGCCGATCAAGCTGACGCAGATCTCGACCGATCAGCAAAATTGGTGATTCCGGATACCCTACAAGCCGATATTTTCACCATTATCGTCTTAGTTTAGAAGCCATCAGGGTGTTGGTCAGACATACCACAGAGTTCGCAAGCATTTTCACCGGAGATGCCTATAACGAATTGTCCAAAAGTTTGTCGGAACTTGTACTGATTGCGAAACCGGGAACGGTATACCGACTATTCGTGGTAGATCGCCCGGGAATATCCCGGCGACCTACCCTTTTCAAGTGATAGCGATGGATCATATTCCTTCCCAGCTGAAATCGTTCAAAAGCAATACAGAACTGCTGATCTGGACTGATCTATTTACTCGAATAGCCGAACAAGTTACTGCAGTGATTAGGAATGTATTTTTAGTCGATTTGGTGCAACTGAAGTGATTAGGTACGATCGGGAACCGGGTTTTATGGCCGAAGTTTTCCGATCGTTTCATCAAATGCTTGGTCAGAAACAAAGCACGACCATGTCTTCCCGGCTGCAAGCGAACGGTAAAGCCAAGCGGAAGGTACAGACGTTAACCAGAGCTAAAAAGATGTATGTCGCTGATTCTGCCCAGTAAGATTAGTATGAGTATGCAGAGAGACTGGTATTTGCATTAAATTCTTCTTTCGATCGGATCAGGGGAGATACTCCCTTTTATTTTGCGGATGGTTGGGACCCCCGATCTACCATCGAATCGGTGATTGTCGTCGGTTGTACCCGAGGTTGAGATCGCGAAGCACGTCTATGGCGTATGGGACTTCAGCGCCATTACCAACACGCGCGGAAACAAGTGAATGAACGACTTCGGAGGGCGGTCCAAGAAAGTGCTGATCGGAATAACGATCAAGTTGATTCTCATAATATTGAACAAGGATCGAGGGTTTGGCTTTACTAGGATCGCATGAAAGAAGGATATGCCGGAACCGATTCGGAGTTATGCAAACTCACGAATAAGGTAACCAGGAGTCACAGTAGTCTGGGTTGACACATCTCGATGGATCCACCAATGGTAATGGTCCAGCTAAATCGAGATCAAGTTGAGTAAGCTGGTTCGGAGTCAAAGGACACAATTATATTCATGACAATTACATTCATGTACATATAAGCAATCGGATACACAAAATGAAGACAAGACTTGGAATCTGGAGATAGGGTCTCAGATATGGAACGCAAAACACACAAAAGTGTATTATCGCGATGTATTACGGTAATGGTTAAAAGAGAATGAAATAAAACTGGTTATGACGATAACTATAGGCCATATTTCACGCGTAGACGGGGGATCTGGAGCGCCGGATGATCGATGGGGCTTAGGCGATACTGGTTTTGCCAAGGATCTTGACAATCGACGAAGTCCAAAGCATCTTACAACGTGCCGATAGGAGTCGGATGTCCATGAACGGGATACCATTCCCCGCCGTCAGCGGTAACACCAGGTGATTTCACCCGGCGAATAGGCAGATGCAGAATGGCGGGAAACAGGAAAACGTCCAGGTCGCACTGCTTATCTGGATCCCATCCACTACGAAGTCACAAATTGTGGCCCAAGCATCTCCAGCTTTGCTGCGACGACGCTTGCGAGCATGGAAGTAATGCTCGAGCCAAGCATCCTTGCACGTACTTGAGGTGATCAGGAATGGATAGGTGGCCTCCCATATTGCTTGAATTTGGTCCCTGCAGAATAGATCCAGACGTCCTTTCAGAGTGCGGAACCAGGGGCAATCGGGAAAGTCCAACCCGGGCATAGGATTCGCGAGAACTTCCCAAGATTTCAAATTTATCACGAGCTTGATGGTTCTAGCTTGAGCGGATGAGATAACCAGTCCTCCTCCTTGGGTGTCGGCGACCTGACCGGGAAAATCCACCTTGGCAGACGAGACCAACAGCGAAGAACGATCCTTCTTCTTATCAGGAGGGCAAGAGGCGTTAGGTCCCACAGCTGACGAGGACTTCAAGGCTGCTAGTTCGCCATCAGGGTCGTCGACGGTCGACCATGTCCAACGACATACAGGTCCATAATTGGACCGTAGCTGTAGTCGGCCCGCTTGATTGGTGACTCAGCAGCTGGAATGAAGACGCTAGTGAAGTTAGCCGGTCTAACGGTCGGTGTCGCATCGGCTGTCGAGGAAATCGTAGCCGGTCGCTTGTCTACCGGTTCTTCCTTTCCATCGTCGTCCGAATCAGGCAAATCGATGGTTTGAGCCAGCGAGGCTGGTCCGACGGGATCGAGATCAAAGTTCAACGATCAGTGCTGCGTGACATGGCTAAAGCGGTTCCAAATTCGCTCGTCCAGATCTGTCGAATCATCGTCAATGTCGGAGACGAAGCGAGAGCGTTTAGCCGGAACACTTTTCCTCTTTGAATGACTTACCCGTTTGTGTGTACCCGTTTGCGTGTTGCCGAACCCAGGAATGACGAGACCGGTCTCGAAGTCAGTGGATGAATATATCGTGTGGGTTCATGTGCCGCCGGTTCGCTGATTGCCTGTTGGTCAACATCCATATTGATCGGCTGAGAAGAAGGGAGAGAAAAGGTCGGCGATGACGGACCCGAACCAATGGACTTGTGGGACTGTGCGCGGGCCGGATCAAGAGAGCTGACCAGCTCGGGGAATCCACGTAAAGCCGTCCGAAGCGACCCCGAATCAGCGTTCGTGTCAGTCCACCTGTCCATCGTCTGGTGGGCGATCTTCTTCAAATCATCATGGCGTTGAGTCCAGGTGCGCTTGTGGTAAAGCGATCAGAAAATATTGAGAATGAAGTGGACCACACATGGCCGTTGATTGGTGACGATGGAACACCTATCAACATATGACGGTTGATGGGTGGGAAATGCCGATCGCATTCACGACGAAAGGGTGGCAGACAACGGGTATTAGTGATGTGAAGAAATCCGCCAGGTACTGTCATTACGCTCAGTCCCAGACACTGATGGAACGGTAGAGATCACGATCATTATCATGATCACAATTACTAAGTGGAGTTCCCGTGGGTGTACAACGAGTGGGAAATACAGAAATTGGAGACATGGCGTGTCAGGGACAGTCATCTAGCCGATATACGAACTATGTAGTTGTTAAAGGGGATTATGACACGAAGTGTTGGCTCGATCGGCAAGATGTAAAGATCTGATGCGGAATGAAATGGGGCATGTGGAATGGCGAGTTGTATGAGTGATGATGACCGATGGATTTATCCTAGGATGACGAGACAAGGCCCGATTAAGCCCGATCAGCCGAGAT
This sequence comes from Sclerospora graminicola, assembly GCA_001887855.2. Classification (NCBI taxonomy): domain Eukaryota; phylum Oomycota; class Peronosporomycetes; order Peronosporales; family Peronosporaceae; genus Sclerospora; species Sclerospora graminicola. Next base: position 30,112 of record MIQA02024135.1, read on the forward strand.
CAGTGTGATATGGTTGCCCTGACGGGGTATGAAGGTCGGAAGTATGGTTAAGCAGATGAATGAAGTCGTGGTGATGGTGACCCAAAGCGTTTCCGAGGTGATCAAGGGCTGATCGCCCTGATCACCGCCTGATCACCCAGCTTATCACTATGTCAATCGTGATCGGGGCTTATCAGCCTCTGATCAGCGTCCAGACGCGAAGGCAAGTAGAGTTCTCAATTAAGACGGGCTGGATGTGAAGGGAACAAGGGTCAGCAGGGCAGATCTCAAGTGGTTTCCAAGTTGTTTATCGAAGATCGGGATGGTTTGAAGATCGTTATAGGAGTCGGGTCGTGATCAGGGCAGAAGTGGTACAGATCAGCTTGAACGTGCAGCTAGGATGGGCAAGGTGATGCTATGCAACCGTGTGACGAAGTAAATAGGTTCGAAGTATAGATCAGGCATGAGTTGGTGTATGGTACACAGGTATAGGACATTGCATATATAAAAACAGGTTTTGATTTCCCCCCTAAGCAAAGAGTCGCTCCGCCACGTGTTGCGATCATTGGGAGCACAGGGTTAACTAATCCCCTGTAGCTCAACTTAATTCCTGGATAAAACGCGCTTAGACTCATTTTGGCTTACCGGAAGACCCCCGACGGGTTTGTTTAGGTGATCGAATCTCACCCTCAACGCAGACGTGTTTGGAACACGTCATTAATATTGGAAAGGGTTTTGTGGAGATAACGTTTGTGGATTACTGTGGAAGATCGTGGT
>MIQA02024137.1:0-69427 GCA_001887855.2 Sclerospora graminicola
TATTAACCCCTGTATCAGGTTATAAAGTATGCAAAGCAGGAGCATCAGTGAGGGTAGGAGCACGACCAACTATCGCGAAAGAAGTGGAGGAATGGTTAGGGCCAAAACAGGACAAGCTGAGGAAGTTAGATGAGTATTCACAATCAGTGCTACCGCCGGTAACAGCGCTAATGGAAATGAGACTCGGCATGACAGGGTTGGCTCTACAGCCAAAAGATGAATTCACGATCCAAGTTGATATCGAAGCTTATCAATACCATGATCTCCTTCCCACATCAATGATCCCATTCTGGGGAACATATCGGTGGAAATCGAATCCATGGATCCGAGAACAGAAAGCGCCAGTGTTATCGGCCAAAAAGTATTACCGAATACCGGTGGTATCAATACGTGAGTTGAGAATATTACGACTAACGACAAATACTTATATGTGGCAGGTGCAAGGGTTGGATGGATACTCCCACACCTGTGCCAAAATAGGTCGGTGGTTGTGCTCAATCATAACAGCGTCTCCAAGAGTTGAAGTTGATCATTACATTGGAGAAAGGCCACAGATAACTCTGAGCAGAGGCCCGAGGTGTTTGGAGTCGCATAGGTGGACACTTGTAAGACCAGGAACAATGCGCGGACAGGGTAAGAGTGAAACAGAAACGGTGTGGTTACAGCAGAAAGCAGACGGTATCTTGTGGGAAATAGTATCCAATATCATGGATAATACTGAAGACCAGGAAGATACAGTAGGTAAGTTTGTAGTGTTCAATCCACACCCAGATATTCACCTGATCGGATGGGAAATGGAAGAAACCACACCAATTCGACGGATATGGGCAAATTTCAGGCGGTCATTTCGTAAACTTTACTTTCATGGAGTGGCACCGCAATTACAGCCAATATTGGCGAAGTGGAAACGAAAAGGTACTTCAAGTGAGTGGTGGAACGAAATACAGGATGTTGATCCTGATCAAGTATGGGAACTCAACAACTTACTAACGAATTACCAAGTATGGGTGCAATATCGGGTGACAACCATGCAATTAAACACCTTTTACGTCAGAAGCATAACGGATGAGCGATGTGTCCCGGATAAAAGTTGTAGGAGTGATCGATCGGACATATACCATATCCTGTGGGAATGTCCGCGGGCCCAAGCCCTTTGGAGACGAGTATTGCAACATTGGCGTGGTATAACTTTATCAGATATGAGTTTAGGAGGTTTTCGTAAGGCAATAGTAACAAGATGTGCCCCGCCAGTGGGGCGCGGGATCAAGAAGGCGATGATGAGGCAGTATGGCTGGTATGATGAAACGTATACCGATGTTTTCCGGAGACTCTGGAAGGGAATCTGTGGAATGGGGATGACGTGGCTATGGCAGTTGCGGAATCAAACCATTTTTCAAGGTATCCTGAAAGAAGCGCAGGAACACTTGGAATTTATATGGAATCAAGTTAGAGCTCAAGTTGAAGCTGTTGCGGAATATGAATCAAAAGTTCATGCGCTACGAGAAGAAGGGATCCGACTGAAAATCAGTTCCCAGTGCATCTTTACCCAATTACCAGCACCGGACCCAGGAAACTGTAGCAACACCCAGGACAACAGATATCCACCCAGACTGGATAACTCTCCAGATAAGCCTGAGCCTAGATTACATTCTAGATTAGACATGTTCATAGTAGCTAATAGTTAAGACTAATTAGACTACATTTTATTATTATTATTAACCTAAGATTCACAATATGCATAGAAACCACGATAATCTCGTTAGCAGGAATTTAACGTCAGTTTTCACTTCAGATCACATCATCCAAAATTCCAACATGTCGCACCCCGGTAGATACAAGATGTGCACTGGACCAAGTTCGGTGGCAGGACAGTGCAAGGTACAGTTGAAGGGGTACGAAAACATGGATATTGGAACAGACACAAGATGGGTAACATAAGGATGAGGCAGATCATGTACAAGCTACAACCACAAACGACGAGATCGACATCTTTACAGAACACAAGGGTATACGACGAAACCGACATCTTTCATTACACAGGGGTCTCATTTTTTACGCAGACCCTACATACATGGACATCCATGGCAGTTGAAGACATCTGTAAGTGGTTTGCGAGCACTAGGAATGCTTCGACGAAGGTTTTTCGCATTGTAACATAAACAAATAGCGCGGGACGTCCCAAAATTACTTTCACGGTGGAAGGAGAAGCGGGAGAAAGACAAGTGGTCAACGTTTTTTCAGCAGCAACATCCTCGCCAAGTGTGGAAACACGAACATATGTTAACGGACTATCGGTTTTCGGTAATGTATCGAGTGACAACCCTACAGCTGAACCTCTACTATTCAGGCTATCTAACGGAATAGACCTGTCCACTCGGGGAAAGGGGTGTCACACATTGTGTGGAGGTGTGAACGCGCGGCAGAGGTGTGGCGACGAAGATTGATATCGCACTGGGAAGGTTTACAAGTGGGGATTACGGAAGTGGAGAGATACCAGCCCGTCATCGCTTCCGGACATTTCGCAGTCATTGAGAGCACGCCCAATTGTGAGAACAGGAAGGAAGATAGACGACAGTTACAAAGGATTTGGTGGGCTTTATGCTCAATCATCATGTCGTGGCTCTGGTGATTACGAAATCAGGTTATACATGGTGGTGAAAGTGGGAAGAAAAATAACATCTAAATTATATTTGAAACAATGCATTGGCACAAGTTAAAGCCGCGGCAGAATTTGAACGACGCCGACCTAGCATAAAAATCCAGGGTATGTATCTTCAAGTAGCAGTGGAATGCCTAGATAGATGCCTAGATAGATGGCCCTGGAGTCTTTTGCTTTGACGCTCCACATTGCGCCTATCACAGAGCTACTGTGTAGTAACGAGAACAATTTTCTACTTGGAAGCTTTTGAGCCTCCTTATAATTTTGCTCTAACTTCAATTATTTTAAGATGGTTACCGAATCTTTAGATTGGACAGCTAACTCACTATTAGCTAGTGTGCAAAGTTGCAGCCTCATAACCGAGAAATTCGCTTCGAAAAGTCGCCAGGAACTTCCATGGCTTGACTAGCTCGTACTGTTGGATATACGGTCTCCACAGCCTTCTTAATACGTGGGTCTGTTGTTCGATGATTGACAATTTCCCGCAGCAATTCATTCACGAACGTCTCCAATGTGTAGCTAACCGGTTGATCTTTCAGCGCCTTGTTCACCTGACACAGTAATTCACTCAGCGTCATAGGACTTAATATTTCTTGCTGTACAATTCGTTCCATAGCTGGAAACAACGACGCTATTACTGCATATTCTCGAACATAAAGGACATTAGCACCTACGTCAACGAGTCCACGGCCAAGACAATGATAGTCAAGCGCATCCTCATCGCAATTTTCGTCGTTGAATCCGACTACTTCCACAAAGGAGCCATAGTCCTCGACTTGAGGAAAAAGTCCGTTTTCCGCTCGAATAACACGTAAAATCAGCTCTAAAGCCTTCATTTGGGTGCCTTTAGGAACAAATGATGCCTTGTACGAGCTTTCAGCATGGCTTCGGTGTGCATGTGTGACGTTCACTCCTCCAAGAAGCGGCTGCACAATCTCGACAGCTTGCTCTAGCATCCGCAGCAGAAATCGTTCACGCTGCCAAAGTGCTGTCCAGGACGTGTCTTCTGGAAGATTTTTCAGCATGGCTTTGGTACTTCGTGCGTTCTTAACAAACTTCACACGGTCAGCTGCATAACCGACCAGATCAGAAGACATGTCGAACAACTGCGCGAACGGGTTTAACATGTTTTCAACAGCTTCGTCTGGAAGAAAAAGCGGTGCAGCAGCAGCCACTTCTGTTAGACGTGGATGTTTATAGCCTGGAATTTCGTTATCCACCATCGAGTAGCCATAGGCAATAGCAGCATAGTCGTATTTTCCAATTCCTGTCATGAAGAAACCGTGTTTTTCGACTTCGTCCTTGGTCAGATCCGAGAAGATATTCGCAGGTAAATAATCCATAATAGATGAAGAAACTCCGTGTTCAGCAACAAATGCTGGATTCCGTAATTGACTATGTGAATATGCTGACGAACCGGCAAAATTGTGGCGCAACCCAAGCGTATGACCAACCTCGTGCATTACGATACTGGCAAAATGCTGAGCAATGAGTCTTTTAGGGACCCTTCCGGTTTCATCTGCAGCAAAGCTACTCAACAGCATCCGATCAAGACGATGTTGCTCTTCGTACGCATAACCACATTGTCGAGTTTTACCTGTACGGATGCGGGATTTCTTTTTTGTTATATTCTTCAAAGGTTCTGTGTCGCTACTTTTAGGATGTTTTCGGGACTGCGGTTGGGCTACAGACGCAATGTCAAATGCTGTCATTATTTCGTTGAAAAAGCCGTACTCGAACACGATGTCACTGTGTAAGATCTCTCCAGACCTCGGATCAATAATACTTGGTCCAAGGGCGTATGTTTCCTCCGATATCATGGCAGAAATGCTGTTGTATCGAAGATCTCCCAATCGATAATCACTTGGCCAGTTGCTGTCACCGGGAACAACTGCACGAATTGCGTTCGGCAAGCCGATTCGTTCGAAGGCGGGACTCCAAGCTTCGACGCCACTACGAAAAGCTTCTCTCCACTCCTTTGGTACAGATGGATCGATATAATACGTTATGGGATCTTTGGTTGTGTTGGTGGTGCTGTTGAGCTCGATTTTCCGGCGATGAATCACCGTCATCTGAGGATCCCACCGATAGTAACCATTTTCATCCCGCTGCACTTGATCAGTCGTGCTGTACTGAGTATAGCGCTTTGAAAAGTACCCAACTCGATCGTCAGCTACACGTTGAGGCATAACTTCGTCTGGCAGTAAACCGATGGCATAATTAACTTCAACGACTCCTGTACTAAGCTCGTACTCAACAAAGAGCATTGTGTTGCGTGCAAAGGATTCGGAAAGGTCTTTCAGTGCAATGAACTCTGACGCAGCAAGATAAGATGACACAAAAAATCCATTCGAGAGAAATACATCCGAGGGCATGTAATAGGCATCGTCAGTCTCAGCATAGATAGGGACCTTGGTGACATATCCAGGCCACTGGCTATCGTTAAACATTTGTTGGAGCTCGTCAACGCTGTTTCCTTGAAGACTTGCATAGTGAAACTCTTGCACAAGCTCCAGATGACGTTTGTTTCGAGAGAGTTCAAAGTGAAAAGAGTAGTCGGTGGTTTCCAGTAAGATTCTGCCTCGTTCTAAACCAATCTGCGCAGGTGCAGCATGCTTCACTACAGTCGGATACACGATGAAGGAAGAGTTCCAATGTTCTTTACTTAGGACGAAAAGAGCTCTCTCATCTGGTAGAAACTGCACATCGAGAAAAGGCGTCACGTCGTCGTTTTCAGCTTCGTCACCTCTGATGGTTCCAAGGCTTCCAAAAGCAACGTTTATACCATCAGCAGTGCGTACGCTTTTTGAATCATGGTGACTACTCGAGAAGCGGGCAGCGAGTCCTATAGAGACGCCCACAAGAATAATGAACGAAAGAGTTAATATGCTAGCTCGTATACGTTTACTTCTTCTGTCTGTCGCTAGAAGAGACGCCGTCCCACGCTCAGAATTCGCATCGTCCACGTTGTCAGGCGTTGGGTCTTCATCTACTTGAATCTCAACACTTATCTCCTCCTCGCTTTCGGACTCAAGCTTTAAACGGGGAATCTCCACAACTTGCGCCATCGCGGAATCAGAGTCTTTTCTATCAGTCAAAAGATAATAATTAGCTCTACGAGACTTCAAGACAGTGATGCAGCGTAGAGCATGTAAAACACTTTGTACCTGATATTACGGTAAGCTAAACATGTGGGTGAAAGTGGTTTCCAATGTTGTGCAGAATTGTCATTCTAACTGCCGATAGTATTCTTGATGCAGAAATCGATGGACCAGCGAAACCACCACGTTCTCAACGGATTCTTCTTTTAGGCGGTCGACAATGTCATCGTACGAATGCTTTATTGCTGCGAGGTAGCTTTTTTTGGATTTATTTAATTGCAGAGCATATTGGGATGTTGACATCCCCGACGGCAACTCTTTCTTGTCTTGAAGTTGAGTTGATATCCACTGACGTAGCTGTAGGTCAACGAGATGAAGCACGTTTTGCTGCGTTGACAAGCGATCGCGGCACTAAGCAAGGGTATACTGTGTTAGCTAGCTCGTTAATGAAAAGGGAAGTCGGCGTCTCACCTGCAGAGCTGCTTTCTCCTGTATATTCATGTGACGTGAGCAACGCTCTCCGAGCTCATAACTCGCTAGCCGAATCAACGTATCCATTACGTACTCGATATTAGACCCATCTCGAATCTCGCACGTGTTCACTTCCCACGAATGTTGATGACCATTTGGTGGCTCAAAAACGGTCACCAGCCGCTCGAATACCACGTCGGGTATTCGTCCACCAGCTTCATTCCGCCTAGCATTCCGTTCTCGACATCTTGTCACTGTAGTGTTGACGTAGATAAGTCCAAAGCCGCAATTCTCTACGGTACCAATGCACATCAACAACAGTATACAGTAGTTATGTTTTAAAACGTACTCTCGGTAGCGAGATGGAAGAAGCGCTTGCGTTGACTCGGATACAAAAAGTTGTCATCGACAAGCAGCACCCGCTGAAGCGTGGACTTGCTACTGCTCACTGACGTATACTCCTCAAGATGCTGAATCACTCGCAGCACCATCTCTTGCTGGCTTGCTTTCCACACTTTAGGTTCGAATGCATTGTCTCCGTTTTCAAAAAATTGTTGCTCGTAGAGGTCGTCGAAAGAGATGCGCTCGTATAGCCTTGATGACGTGCTACTTGTAGCCACTAGCTGCTTCGCTAACGTTGTTTTTCCAGCACCAGGTAGTCCACACACTAGCAAAAGAGTTACATCACTGGGTCTGGCAGACATATGTAAGTACACTACATGTATTGAATATCAACCACACAAACGTCACTAAACAACTAAGACCTTCGCCTTATCATCGGCACGTATATTAAAACTTTCATGCTCCGTGCTCACACAATCCCACGTGCTCTAATAGGCAGCAGCACTTCACCTCAAGTATCGAGATTTATCGAATCGAATCTGAGTCGATAGCGCTTTCGTTGCGATGTGTATGACCGTTTCTGGGTGGAGCCGCTTTCATTTGAACCATCGTCGGTAATAAGACGTCTATTAACTACGGACGTATCCTCCACCCGCTGTTGTTTTCGCGCGCTTCTACGTCGCCGAATCTCTTGTCTCTCCTTCAACAATGCGAAAGATTTAATTTCCCTGTTTACATGATCCAATAAGTGACTCGAAGATGCTTACCGCTCGTCTCTTGCGGGTCAGCATGTCGACGCGCCGCTGAAGATGCCTAAGCTCACGCTGTTGAGCGCGATGCAGTCGCCACTTTCGCCAATCATGGGGCCCTTCGACCAGCACGTAACGCAGAATAAAGGCCAGAATAGGCAGTAGGATGTTGAACAAGATGCACAAGAAACCGAAGAATGCCACGAGCTCTCGTGCCAGTGCGTATATCATGCTCTTCCGTTTTCGACCAATCGTAGTAATGCCTGACTTAACAAGAAGCACTTGGCTATTATTTCATCGTTCTCTGTCTCGTCGATTGTCAAAGTTGTTTTTTTGTTTTTCTCTATCAATTTGCTATTATACGATCGAGGACAGGTCTCTCTTCCTTTCCATGACTCGTTTCTCTAGGCATGGTAGTGTCTCTGTAGACAATTTGTCGTACTCACATTAGCTTCGCGACACCTGCTTGATGATAGCCACCTTGGAACGTCGGTGGAAGGTCGATGCTCGCACCTAAATCTAACAACATCTTCTCCAGTCGAGAAACGATCACGTCGAAGGATGGCCGGTCAGCCGCGTCCGATTTCCAGCATTCAGTAAGGAGATCAATGTACTCGCTGTTAATGCCTTCTGGGATTGGAGGTCGGATACCGGCGTTGATTGTCTTGTTGTAGAACTTGATCGGTGCCATTCCGATAAAAGGATTTTGAAGTCCACCGGCTATCATTTCCCACATTACAATGGCAAAGCTGCGGAAGTATTTTGGATCTGTAAGCTCATCTACGACTCAAAAAATGTCACAACATACCTCCAGTTGTCGGCTTTAAAAGTATACCCCAAATCTTCATCCAGCAGAACTTCAGGGGCAACCCTGGAAACAAAAGGGTTCAGATTAGTCACCGACTCTTGAGATAACGGAGAAACATCGACTAGGAGTATGTGGCCTACCATCCCGTTGTTCCGCACTGCGTAAATGCAGTATCCGTATCCAGCACTTTGCTGATGCCGAAATCGGCCACTTTGACTCGCCAGTCGTCATCAACCAAGAAATTGTGGGACTGCAGAATGTAACAAGTCAGCTTGCAAACGAGACATGATGAGAACTAGCATAATCACTTATTCGCACCTTTATGTCGCGATGAATAATACGCTTAGAGTGAAGGTATTGGATACCTCGCGCTGCATCAAGCATCATTCGTACTTTGAACTGTTGAACAGATAGACAAGTACTTGTTAGAATTCCCACCATTTAAGCAAATAGGCTTCAGCAATTGTATACCTTCCAAGGAATCGTCTCAAAATTGTTACTGTGAATCACTTCGAACAAACTGCACCAAGTATCAAATCACGCTTTGTCAGTCGCGTGGCACCAGAATAACCAAGTCTCAGCAAGCTACGCACCTTTTGCGAGAGCAGTACTCCGTCAGAATCATCAGCTTCGGGTCTGTGCATGCTCCGATAAATAATACAATATTCGGATGCTTAAGTTTTCTAAGTAAGGCCACTTCTTGTCGATAGTCACCAAGGATCTTGTCGGTCAATCGAGCATAACGGAATGATTTCACTGCTACCTCAGCAGCACTATTCCGATTCATCCAGAGTCCACGATATACAGTAGCTGCCTTCCCGCAACCCAATTCGTTCTCCTTGCCGCTGAGGATGTGAATGCTTTCATACGGAATCTCTAGGTACTTGTTCTGCGACTCCAACACTCGCGCCTGTTCCTGTAATGTCGATACATCTTCTTTCGCGAGCTTTTCCGAAAGTGACCCTGTTAATGAGGCAGACGAATCTGCGCGATGGATAATCATGTGCTTATTGGTTGGAGACGAAGACTCTGGAACTTTCTTTTCATTGGCTAAAGCTTCTTCAACAGTGTCGGTCGTACCCACAACAGGTTTGAGGTCATCGCCCACACGCGAGAATGCGGCGCTTGTTGCTTCAGTTTCATGAGCTTTTCGTCGAATTAAATAGTGAGTTACGGACAATATCTTCCTCAACTCTGCCTCTCGAGCTTCAACTCCTCGCTGAACTTCGTGCCTTCGTTCAGCTGAAAGACTCACTGCTGCAGCACCTGAGTTGATCTATGAAAGTAAGCAGATAGACCTTGTTAACAAATCGACAGTACTGAAGTCGCCACAGCTAGACTGTACCTGCTCAAATAGCTTCGCAAGTACGGAATTTTCGCCATTGTCCTTGTCATCAACGTGAATTTTGTCACCATGAGCAAGTCCAATGTCTCTCCGAATCCCTGCGTTCTCGTCTTCCAGCATAACTGCAGTAGATAGTTGCGAATCTTGAAATCATACAAATCAGCACATGTAAATTCTCAGCTAGACATAGCAGGCATAAGTGTTGAGTGTGGTACCAACCCTTTGCAAGGTTATCCGTCTGTCGAATCCAAACGATGCGCTGGCGATCTTCTGGAATTCCAATATTGGAGGCGATTTCCTTCCGAAGAATACCCACCGTAGCATCAAACGGAACTTCTAAACACACAGGTGCTTGTGTGTCGCCTGATGCTTGAATACAGACCTATGGAGAGAGGATGTTCAAAACGTCGCCAAGAGATTACCGGTAGTTTAGATAGCACACTTACAACTCGAAGCAACATGCAATCATTATCCACTGCTCGTCTAATACGCTCGCGAATCGATTCTTCTGATATTTCCGCTTGCGTGCTGGCAAAAAAATGTACCTGTATAATGATGACAGTTTTGTAAAGTTCTGTATCAAATATATTGCTGCAACGCAGTCAACAACGTACGTGGTGGGGGAACACACGATAGATTTCACTACCATGGACGTGAGCAGTCACAGCACGCTGAAGCTTGGAACTAGATGCAAAAGAATCTCGGCGTTGGGGCGATCGTTCTCCATTGGAGCTTGGGCCAAACCACCACTCAATTTCATCATCTGATGTGCCGCCGCTCCAATTATTTTCCACGCCTTGCCATGTAACCAGCACGTATTTCGATACAATTCGCTCAGTACCACGATGCAACGGAACATCCACTCGTAAGTAGATGTACATCGTGCTTCCCTCCTCCAACACAGAAGTGATTCCGCCAATTCCTTTCAAGGCGTACAACCCGGTCTGTCGCATGATAAATTGAAAGTTAGTTGGAGAAGCGCATCACATCGCTTTAAGCGTATAAAACTGATAACAGGAAACTAACCATGCCCTTTTCAACAACAATCATCCTTTGGGTCGAGCTCTCTATGTCCGTATTATCGTATCCACATACAGCCCAATTGTAAGGAGAAGTATCTGATCGAATATCTTGCACAGTATTTGTCACTTCTGGAGTAAACTCGATTTCATTCGTAATAAAACGTCTTGAGGAACTTCGTGGCCGCCGCCTCGGTGTTTGCAAAAACACCGATCCATCCCTATGAAAGGGGCAATAGATTCATAACAGTAAGTGCGCATTTTTCGCATAGCGTCTAACAAAATCATTTGATAAAGCTATACGTACGCAAGCTCTTCAGGGTTGTGCAACGTGACGTGCGCGACCGCGCCCATGTGTTTCTGCGATCAAAAGAAGAAAGCTTAATTTTCTGTATTTTTACCGCTCACTTACATGCCATTGCGTACCCGAATGACATAGTTAAACTCCGCATATTTTGTTCGAAGGTAAATAGGAATGTCCCTCCCTTTCCAACAAAATGATAGAACATTGGTAGGTGCTGAGTTTTCATCATAGCAATCGATGCTCGTAAGTCCGTAACACAGTGACTTCGGTGAAAAAAGCTCTTTAGGCCACTTGGACTGGTCAGAAATGCTACCGTGTCCCGATGCAAGCACTTTCAACGTATTTCGCTTCTCTCGTCGGTCCTATCAGTTGTCAGAAAATGCTTTAGGCATACACTATAATTATTACCCCAAAATTAAGTCATCACCAACCGCAAAGGAGAAAATGACCCAAGTAGGTGAATTTTTGGTCTTAATCCCATGCAAGATGCTATCCACTTGATTGAAACGTAAATCCTGCGCCTTCACAGTGCGCACAAAAGTGTGCGGCACTTCCATGCCGTTACGCTTGTTATGGGTGAAACACAGAATCCTGACGCTCGTGTGTAGGCTACAAAAGCCTAATTCGGTTCAGTTATAATATTAAAAGGAGCGTCCTCTTGATGAATGAGAGCCGAGTCGCTGTGGTTAGCGTACGAGATCTGTCAACAAAAGCGTAACACACACAACCACAGGAAGAAAATTGAAGTGAGCTCAGAGCCATTCAACGCTGTAGATCCCTTGCGTAATCTTCACCAATACTATAGCGTGAAAAGTCTCTTAAAGGCAAGAAGAGAAATCGTTGACGGCATACGCTAACCAACCTTGATGTCGTCCTTCACTCTGAGTTCGTTCCGCACTGCTGCGGTCGTAGAGTCGCTTTTGGAATGATCTGATTGGATATTATATTCAAATCTAATAAACGATTGGACGAAATACAAGTACCTTTTTTCTTTTTACACTCACGCTTGAAGAAAACTTACGGTTTCTTTTGCACCTACTGCAGTTCTTTTTACCTACTTAAGCCCAAGGGATAGCAGTAAAGTGAGCGACTACAAGTCATAGCGGATATCATAAGAGGAAACAATCCGAAACGTAAGCTGCACTTCAGCGAGTTTAAGATTAGGTCGCTATGTATTGTCGAACTGCAATATTGGAGTTAAGAAGAAACCCCAACTTCAAGCAGTTGAAAAAGTCGAAAGATAACCCATGATAGTCAAAAAGTTGGCTTTGTTAACCTGCTCATGTATAGTAGAGTTCGAGTCCCATACCGTCGTGAATCTCATAGTCCTCAAGCGTGATGTGGTCCTTGTAAATTGTGTACCACTTTTGAATACGAATCTTCTCCGGTCGTGTGCCCACTTGTGCTGCCACGAGCTTTTTTAGGTCTCCCACCGTGTCGTCTTCATTGCACTTAACGCGGATCTTCTTACCCAGTCGGTCGTTCAGCACCACCTCAATCATCGTGGTTGTTTTTTGTCTTTATAAATCCAGCGACGTATCTTATTTGCAGATAACATTTAATTTTCTTCCAATCACATGAAGATAGAGGAGCGAATCTACCACAATCTACTTGACGATGTTGCCCTGGACTTGAGCTTCGAGGTGCAGTAAGACTATCAATTTACCCGTATATGGATAAGATCTTAGCGGCATTCTGTCCTTTTTCTCCTGTAATCAGATTCATCACCAAGTTTCGGTGAATGGACTAAGTCTCGACGAGATCTACGATGTGGAGCCTATTGAACAGCCACTTGACACGCAAATTGTGGAGCAAGACAGTGTCTTTGTGAGCTGTCTATACTGTAAACGACAGGTTGCAAACGAGTTATCCTGGAAAAGTACTGCATACTGACATGAATATAATTTTGTTGGCAGGTACACGCATCAAGGTATACAAATCACTTGGAGAAGTGCTCAACCGGTTCACGACGAATGATTACCCCGAAACAACGACAAGATGCAGCACGGGAGACGGAACGCAAACAATTACAAAGATTGAGTAAACCTCAGCTCTATGGGACTACCCCGTCTCAAGAAATGGCTACAAATAAGTAGTTGTTTTGTATACTTTAAATGGGGAGATCGCTGTCATGAAACTCAAAGTCTGACAATAGAGATGATTCATCATCCTCTTGCTCCTCCGTTATCGCATCATTTGAATCTCTCTTTGCAATCTCGTTGTCTAAAGTTACAGCCTCATCACTGGTTGTGGATTTAAGTTGCTGTGCTTCGGCTAACAAATCTCGATTAGCTACAATCCCGTCGCATTCGTCAGTCTCTTGACCACTAACTGCATCTTCAGGACTCACAGGGCACTCAACTCTGTATGGCCAACCTTCTGGTGGAATCCATGAGCTCTCCATAGTAGCATGATTAAACCAAAAATAATGATTGAAATTTGGATCAAAACCTTTTTCCCAGTCACCAAATATTTCCGCCTCCTCATCGGCTTCTTCATCATATTTGGAATTCTTGGGGACAACTTCGCTGTCTTCAAGGTGATTGCCATCACCTTGTTCGCTTTCGTTTGAATAGTCATTAGCATAAGTCTCAACTTCCTTAATCTCATCCATTTTATTTAACGCATTCATTTTCATCTCTTCTGCTTCATCTTCAGACACAGCGTTTTTGTGGTCAAATGAGTCGGTAACCTGAGTCTCAATATCAAGTTCGGCAGGAGCATCAAGCCACCAATAGTCTTCATTTTGAAACGCAAATGCTTCAGCAGATTTTTCTTGTTCTCGCTCGCACAGAGCGTTCACATCGGTGTCATAAAATTTTGATGTGGTGTCAGCAGATAAAGTGCTCTCACATGCTTCAGAAGATTCTGTGTTTCTCCATACAGAATATTCTTTAACTGCATCTGAAGTTTTGACCTCGTTTTCTTCCAACACAACGTCCATATCTTGGTTATCATCGACATATTTGCAATCGGGTACGTTAAAGATCTCTTCCGTCTGAGTATTCACTGTAGTGTCTGTCAAATCATCTAAAACTGCTTCGTCTAAGATTAAAGAATCGTCACTAGCATCGGCAATTAACTCCACTACAAATGCATTTCCACTTGATGAAATACCAAGAATGCTGTCATCTCTTTCTTCAGATAATGGTGAAATATTATCGTTCCCAAAGAGACGAGATACAACGCTTGTATTTGCTGATGACTCAGTGTAGATAAAATTTTCATCTTTTGTATCCTCAGCTATTGAAGGTAGTGGCTTGAATTCGTTTCCATGTGAGTTAGTCTTGTCAGTGTCTTGTTTGTCATTGCTAGCAGTTATTCCATTGTTCTGTATATCTTGCTGAGACTCCAACATTGTAGAAATTATTCCACTTAACTCACTCGATCGAAGATATCTGCAATATGCTCGTATCACCGCTGAACCTGGTGCGTGATTCTCTAGTTTTTCCAACAATTGGCGCATGCACTTCTTCAGAATGCCCATTTTCGTACGCCACTCGATACATTCAACTTGAAGCTCATGTTCTGAAAACTGTTGAATCTTATCAACTAATTCATGATTTCCATGCTCATGAAGAATATCGAATGCGTCAAGACTCGCACGATATTCATTCAGTTTGTTATAATCATCTTGCTCTTTCTCGCTGATTGAAAGTAGTACATTAAAAGCTGTCAAAGTAGTTGCAAACTCTTCCTCTGCTTGCTTAACAGAATCAGCAACAGCTAATTCGTGCAAGAAATCAACTTTCTTAGAGCTGCTGTCGTTGACTTCTTCACTTACTGGTGAGTTGGTCTCGTCTTCTATCGAATTTTCTCTTCTTGTCGTTGTTGTTTTTTCAGTACTTGCTCGCTTTCGGGTATCAGCTTTTTTTAATACTAATCGCGATCTAGCGCTAAGACCAATTGCTGCAGTAGGTTGACGTTGTGCCATATCTCGAGCAAGTTGAAGCTTTTCTCCAACTGTCATTGCTCCATGAAAATCGACCCGAGACTTTCGATTTTGTTCTTGACGCATAAAGTTTTGATCAACAGGAATGTACTTGGGTGCACTCAACTCACTTGATCGACGCTGTTGTTCTCTCACAATGTTTGGATCAGCTGGTATAAGGTCCTTTAGTTTCATCTTTAGAGAAGTAGGTGGCGGTGGTCCAAAGCAAAACACCGAAGTTTTTATCTTCGGTGGAGATGGAATGGCTTTTTCGCGCGAGCGAAACCGAAGAGCTCGACTTCGCTCTTGATCTTTTAATCGCTGCTGTGCTCTTGTTAGTGGCTTAGCGACTTGTTTCTCCTTTCCATTATCTCGTGACTCCCAGCCATTATCACTTTTGAAGTTGCTCGATCTTTCATTTGAGGCATCTTGAAAAATGCACAATTTATCGCACACCATGGAGATCCACATTGACTTGAAGTCGGGCATCGTATCGCTATCAAATAAACTTTTTCCTGACTTCACAACGCATGTTGCGTTTTTTTTATCCTTGTACATACCAGTTAACGAAATTGAACCGAATGATTGTAGTCCTGGCAGTAAATTTCGTACATGAACAATATTTCTGCGCTTTTGATGCTCATTTACATCGATAACCGGGTTTGCATCTAGATTGAAATGTGTCAGCATTGTGTTGAGCGACAAGAGCCGAAGGGCGTTGACAGTGGCAACTTCATTGTTAGCTAAATGCAGTATCTGTAGATGAACGAGATGCTCAAGATTTTTCACGACTCGGATGCCATTGTGACTTAGCCCAAGAGCTCGGAGCTTGAATACCTGGGAGAGTCCAGTGACGGCTTTCAGCTGATTCCGAGCTAGATTTAGCACTTCAAGGCGAGGAAACGCAGTCAATTCTTCGTCTCGTAGCTTGATCAAGTTGTTTCTTGATAAATCAAGTACAAGGACGAATGGAAATCGACACTAAAACAAAATTGACATCAAAAAGGAAGTAAGTTGCAAGAGATTTTAGGTTCGGAGAGGACTTTTTAACTTACCTTGACAAACGATTTAAGATCTATTAGCCCATTTTCAGGAAGTAGTAGTGCCAATATGTTTCGGAACTGAAGATCAGTTGGAAATTCTGATATTGGCAGCCCTTTTTTAAAACGAGAGTGCCTGAGTTTCACTATCGAAAACTCTTTACTGCCTTTTGCCACACTAAATATCACCAAGTCTTCGTTTTCCTTAACATTTTCTCCTTCATGTTCTGGTTGATTAAAGGAAGCATGCGAAGAATGCCCGCTCGAAGTTAAAGCTGCTGACTGGTACTCCTCTTCAGCTTGTTGGTGATGAAATGACTCCATACCATCAAGTCGAGACGCCAACGAAACATTACTAGAGAACAAGCACTTATTTACCTGCCTGTCACTAGAATATTCCAACACACTTTCTCTCGTACAATCAGTTTCTGACATGCTGGCAGTCCAAGTTGCAGACTCGTATTTGCTATCCTCATGAATATCAAATGAACTCGGGACATTTTGAATGAGTGTTGAGCGCTTGCAATCCTCAAATCTCGTTAACTCTTTTTGATCGTTTGCAAGGCTACAAGTAGGAAATTCTCCATCGTCATCAATTGAAACCGGTTTGAATTGCCAGCGCGACGAATTAAAGTGTGTTGAGGTTGAAGTTTCAGCCACCATCGGATGAATTTTACACTCTATTGCGTTGCTATGATCATGTTCAGGCTGTAAAATGGATCCTTCGATAGAATTCGCACTCATGTTATCACTTGCGACGGAGTCGTGAGGTGACGGTATATGATTTGACTCTTCATCTCGTGCTGGTGACAGTTTTTCTACATGTAGATCTTCATCGTCCGAGCTCGATGAACTGGAGCTCATAACGCTAACAAAGAAATTAGAATTATTTTCACGTGTCGATAAGTTGCCTTCATCTTCTACGCTTGATCGAGCTGAAAAAAAGCTAGAGTTGGAGTGTCCTGAATACTGGATATCTGAAACCAGAGGCTGTAGAGATTCGATCGTCCCATCTGCTGCTTTTTGGGGCTCATCAAGTGTCATCACACTTTGAAATCGTTGTGAAGCCACTAGATTATTTCCGACAGGAGTTGGTGGTAGCATGGTTTCATCATCGATCGCCTCAATTGGAGGAACTGGAGCAATATGAGATGAAAAACTTTGAGAGCTTGCCATCATTGTCGATATCATCTCAGAAGCTCTCAGATTGGCGTGCTGTTCTTGCACTAATGCCTCCCATGGTGGACATGCTGCACGTTTTGATGGGGGAGTTCCGCACTTTGCAAGAAGTAAATTTTCCAGATTCAGAGCATTTTGTGTGCTATTGGTAGACAAAACATGATGCTGCATAAATGCTCGGATCTCCTTATTTGTAGGGATGGGGGCAGTAAGAAGATTAAGAACTTTCTTAAACCCCTCTTCGGCAATTGTTCCATCGTTGTTGCAATCAATACGAGCTAGTGCCACACGGATTTCCAGTCGTTTATCTTCTCGTCGTAGAACATCAAGATATTGCGATAGTTCTTGTAGAATGGAAGATGACACATTATTGCCTTTCAAGTTCACACTCGTTAGGAATCTTGTGTATTGAGGAAATGGTTGCATCATTTCAAGATCAATTGTACGCGGAGTCTTTGCCGTGACAATTTGCAGCCGAAGAAGTTCTAATAAGGCTTTCGCACCCTGTGAAATGATATTGTTAAAGCACGAAATGTCAGCAATATTCTGCAATGAGCGTACATGATCAGTAATTTGATTATGTCGGAGGTCAAGAGACGAGACGATCGGCATTTCTAGTAAAGCCTCGGCTAAAACGAAGACCTGTGCGTCATTAATGTCTTCATGTTTCAAATCAATGGTGTGTAGTTCCTTTTGACTAGCTAAAGCTTTATCAATGCTCTAAAATCCCACGTCAGAAACATTATATAGTCAAATAACATTAAAAAAACTACCTACTTTTTCAAAATATAAAGGACTTTCCACTTGTCTGAGCTCGGCAAACTTTGTAAATACATCGCGAAACCTGCACGATACCATGAGGTTAAATGGGTAAGGCATTGGAGAAAGTTGGTTAGAGTACACCCACTTTTCGACGTCTTGAAGTGAGAGTGAGCGTAATTCCTGACACTTTTTCCGCTTATTAAAAATTCCTCCGAGCATGATCAAGGTTCTCTTCAATTTAAAGCGAAAGTCGGTCAAACAGCCGAAAAAATAGTTTCGAAACGACCAACCACCAGAGAGGCGAATTTTTTTTAAATATGTCCAAGTAAGAAATACTACGTGAATACGTACAATGGATAGAAAACTTGAAGCTAAAGAAGTGACAAGCAGGATACATACTGACGACGAGAAAGGTGTGACACTGCAGCTGAAGCCTAGGTACGTGATAATGCGCTATTAAGGCAAGAATCAATATTTAATGCGTTTTCGTTGTCGTGCATCAGTTCTGCATTGGGATTTCATTTATGTGGTCGCAGTGCCATCGTTTTTGCTAGCGAGCATGTTGTGATTTACCCAGTGGCGAATCATTTGGTACTTTACGACCTTGAAACACGCTTCATGGAATTCTTTCAGCACATCGAGCATATTAAATGGATTCAAAACTTTCATCTTTCCCCCAACCGTGAGTTACTAGTAGTGACGGAAGTCTGTCAACCAAATACGGAACAAGCTCCATCGAATGAATCAGTTATTATCTCGCCTTCGCTTGCAACATCTCCTTTAAACAGCTCAAATGGAAATTTCTCTGGACGCATACGTGATCAATACGCTCATGCTCTCGCCATTTATAAGATGGACTCCAAAATTCGCCTACGATGTATACCTTTATCAGCAGCTTCAAACGTAGTGTCATGTAGTTTCTCAACAGACAACAAGTTTCTCGCTGTTCTTGAAGATGCTCCGATGCATCTGGTGACATACTGGAAAGTGGCTAATGCAAAACTTGTCGCTTCGTGTAAATGCAGTAATAAAGGAACTCGCATTTCGATTAGTCCAACCAACTCAAATTTCATTTCGTTATCAGGGCATACAATGCTCAAATACTGTGTCTGGACCAACAATGAGTTTGAAAGTTCAAATTTTTTGCCACACTTGAAAGATGAAGAGCATTTTGTTGATCACACGTGGCTAAACGAGTATATGATTGCTCTATCTGAACATGGCCTTGTGCTTTATTTTCGCATCACATTGGATGGACGCAAAGCTGAATTTGTAAATTCGACTCGATCTAATAACCCATCTCATATACGAATGGAATGCATCTCGTCACATGGAAAAGGTTTTGTTCTTGGTGGATCAGCTGGCTTCTTCAGCGTCTACGAAGCTTCAGTAAGTGATTTTTCAAAATGCACGAACAATAGTTAATTTGTTATTGTGACAGGCTGATACGAAGGTTCCCTTTTCGTTGATACGATCAGTATCAGTTGGTGAGATCGCGTTTGACACCGTCTCGGTCTCTCCGAGCTCAGAAACTATTGTTGCATGCTCGAAAACCCGAGAGATGTTCACTTTCGCAATAAAATCAATTGAAACAGGACAAGAAGAGACAGTTGAATACCGCCAAGTTGTAGAGCATGTACGTTTGCTGCTGCCTGAGATTAAAAGTAAGTCTAACGAAGAAATGAATGCAGGGCCATCAAGTTGGTCCCGTTTTACAAGTCGATACATGTGCGCTGAGGTCAATTGTTGTCAGTTGTGGCACAGATAAAACTGTTCGAGTGTGGAATTATGAGCTGAATAAATACGAGCTTCAACATCAATGTACTGAAGAACCAACGGCTATAGGGATCCATCCATCAGGGTTTCAACTCGTTGTGGCCTTTAAGGAGCGTGTTCGTATTTACCAACTTTTACACGAAAGTTTGCGGCAGATGAAAGATCTACAGCTTAAAGCTTGTCGCTTTGTCCGATATGCACATGGTGGTCATTTATTCGCTTGTGCTTCTGGTCTTACAGTTACGACATTTCAGGCCTATACACTCAATGCTGTCCACACACTCTCCGGTCATAGTTGTCCTGTACGATTTTTAAGCTGGAATCACGATGATAATTATCTTTCCTCGGCAGCTTATGACGGTGCAGTCTATCGCTGGGATATCAGTAAGGGATCGCGAAGCGAAGAATCGCAGCACGTGATCAGATACAAACATTGTCGACATGAAGCCTTTGCTATGAATCGAAATGATTTGAATGTCGTGGTAATGGCAGGCAATGATGGCAAGATCCGAGAAATCACTGCAGGTGAAGAAACAAAGTGCTTTAATGTACCTACTGGTATGATCATTACGTCTATGGTTTTGACAAGAGATTCTAAGTGGCTTCTTGCCGGCACTAAAGCAGGGAGTATTCTCATTTCTTCGTGGCCGCTAAGTAAGAAGAATTTGATGGAGTATTTTGTGCATGCAGAAAGTATATTGCAGCTTTGTATGACTGAAAATGATGAGCAGCTTGTTACCTGCGCAGAGGATGGATGTGTACGAATGTTTAAGGTCTTGAATTGCGAGCTACTAGAGCAAGAAAATCCCGTAACGACTTGGACACGAGCTCGAAAGGATAAGTTGTCGACAACTTTATCGTTAGCATCTATCGATCGTTGTAAAAAAGCTGGAGTTCTATACACCGATGCTGTATTAGTAGCTCGTGATGATCTGGAAGAACAGTATGCACAATTGATAAATTGGCAGGAGCGATATGAGCAAGTAAAAAGTGATGTAGATTTTGCACTGCATCGGAAAGAAAATGAATGGATTAATCGATTGAACATTTTAAAAGATGAGTCGGAACATTTTGCAGCTCAAGAGCGAAAGCGCTATGAAGAGCTGGAAGCGCGTCATTTGCTTATTACTCGAAAGCACACTGAAGAGTTCAAAAAGCTTGAAATTCGTCATGTCCAGATGACTCAAGAGCTTGAAAATCAATATGAAAAGAAGCTTGCACAAAGAATAGCTCAATATGATGCACTTTCTGAAATGTTAGAGCGGACACGACAAGAATGTAAAGCTTTAATTGAAGCGCAAGATACGAAAAATCGTAGTGTACTTCATTCCGAACGTAAAACATTCTACGGGCAAGCGAAGGAGCAGAACGAGATCATTAAACAATTACATGAAGATCTCAAGTACAATCGTGTAAAATATGAAGAAGTACTGCATCAAGAAGAGACTGATAAAGAGCAAGAGGTAGAGACGATGCGTACAGAGTTTGCCATTCAATTAGAGACAGAACGTCAAAATACTGCAGTGAAGGAGGGACAGTTGAGTGCTGCAAATGCTAAACTTGAGCTTCTACGAAAAAAGATGCAGGAACTAAGAGCTTCTTCTCATGCTCGTGATATGCTTTTGTCAACAGAACGAGCAAAGTTAACGCGTCTTAAGGCAACGTTGGTTAGCTACGAGCAGCGTTTCGAGGTTAGCCAGGATCCAAACCACGAAAAAGTCAAAACAATCAATAGGTTGAAGTCGGAGAATCGCATCTTGGAAAAACATCGCTCTGTTCTTTCGCATCGTATTCAGGAGCTTGAAACACAGCAAGCTCCGATACAAAACCATGTGCGAACACTGGAAACCACGTTGTGTGAGAAGCAAAATGAATTAGCAGATGAATTTCGAGCTAAAACAGGTATACAACAAGAGTTGGAGAACAAAGATGCCAGCATTCGCAATCTGCAAAATGAAGTCAAAAAGCAGCGCCAAAGTTCGCTCCAAACTGATAATCTGGTCGCCAGTATGAAGCGTGAATTCACGCGACTTGCTCAGTTGACAAATTTCAAAGATCTTGAAAAAGCAGTCAAAAATGCGTACAAAGTCTTTGTAATGGGAGAAACGCTACAAAAGAAACGTCCTCTGACTAGTAACAACATCACTGCTCATAATAATGCCACACCAGCTTCTCCAAGTGATAGTGGTGGCTCCATTAAGTTGAATACCAATGCGATAAGGGAAAAAATGATCCAGCAACAGACTCATCCAGATATTACTTTAACCGATGTCATGTCGGACAAAGCCCTTGGTTATGACTGTATGCAGTCGGTAAACGAGTCTTTTAAACAAGTAGAACACATGAGTCGTACGATTCAATCTCTTCGCACTGCTTTGGATCATGCAAAATTTCAAACCGACCGCATTCGACGTGAATCAGTTGCTAAGGGAAACATACTGATTAATGAATGCAATCGACTACGTAAAAATAACAAGCTCCTTCAAGATCAGATCCGGGACTTGCAATATGCCATGTACGTGGCAAAGCGGGATGTAAATAACAGTGACGACGAGCAAGTTTCCAATGTGGATTTTCAAGGAGTCTACCCACCGTCATCATCACAACGTAGTCGTTCGGTAACACAACTCCATTCTCGTTCTGCTTCATCATTGCAGCGTTCTGTGAAGCCATCAAACACGTCTAATGTCACTTTCCTTAAGAAAAATGGCACGATGAATGTAGCATCTGTGGTCACTAAATCTGAGACATCATTCCCAGAATCTTCACCTTGTCGCACTAACGCGACAATGATGTCATTCACACAAACAGAACGAGAGCTTCACGACGTCGCTGAGGCCAATGAACTTACAAGAATTTTGGAAAACGAGAAGCCTGACATTCAACGTGTAGATACACAAGGTGCGTTGCTCCTTTTAGGAGCAACTGACATGATTTCGCTTTCATCTTCCTCGTCCGCTCCTTCATTGGATGCGTCTCAAGACCTTAAAAATGTGACTCGCATTGGTTCATTACGACCATTGACGTTCAATCAGAAGTTCACATCGCTGGCGTCACCAAAAAACTTTGTTGCTGGAGAGAGCACCAGCCCCGATATTTGACAGCTTTTTACCTAGTTTTTCTCGGTGGTCGACGATGTTTCGAAACGGGCGACGGTTGCAATTTGTAAACTTCAACTTGTTTAAAATCGACAACCCTCCATGGGAGAAATTCGCCTGATCTGACCAATTTTTGTTTGAAAATCGGATGTCTGAAACCCCCTATTATATTGAAGACTGATGTTATCATTGACGAGATTGATTAGTTCATGTATATACCTTTTGATGACAGCACGTTCGAAGTTTTTTTCAGACTGATGTGCAAAACCTAGCAGGGAAAGAATTTTAAATCGAGCCGAGCAGTCATCTCGTGGATACGGGGAGCTATAACCGGCTGAGTCTTTCTCAAGAAACTTATTACTGTGATATTGCTTCATTCTACTTCGAAGTAATAATACATACCACTACTTTTTTTGGTTTCGGGGTCTTACCCGCTTTTCTACTCGAAAAATGTAAGGATTGTTCATGTATCATTCTTACACATTATAATGTCGTATGCGTAATCCTGAGCGGTTAGAGAAGTCTAAAGACAAGTTGCAAAACTAACGCAAAACACCGAGGAAGCGTTAACGGCACGACCTCAAAATAACATTTGCATCCACACGCGCAAAAGTTTTCCGACCAAAATACTCCTCGATGTGCTGATTGCAGTAGGGCAACATCCCGCCAGTTCCATCGTTAAGCGCCAAAAAAAAGAAACCGCTTATTGCTTCGGCAAACTTAAATCCTTCCATCACTTCGAAAGCCACCCGAGAAAGTGCAGACCATCACTCGTTGTTTCATTCCGTGTCTCTTATTTTCAGCCAGTTCAGCTCCAGCTTGAGTCCTAAACTCACTCAAGAATTTGACAGCATCATGGATCTTGCTATTCGTGTAAACGTGCGCTACACCGCCCCTGTGAATTCTCAGATCAAAGATGCATTGCACATGTTCAAGAGTGCGCGATGGGTCCACTCGATTATTCGGTACATTCTGCCACAGCTTAATAGTGTGTCACCTGCAGCTATGGAATTAATGGCGACAATCAAGAACAATCTGGTTGATGTTCGAGATCAAGAGAAGAAAGAAGCAGTTTGCGTTGTATGTATGGAGTCACTTACGTCGCCTTGTGTGGAATTGCCCACGTGTTGCCACCAATTTCACTTCCGTTGCATTGAGCCGTGGCTTAAAATGCACAGCACGTGCCCCACATGTCGACACCAACTCCCAACCGACATATACACAAGCTACAGTGTCTATGCCATTAATACGACCATTGTGCTTCAACAATCTCAATCTACTATGCCCGCTGCGGATTTGCTAGAGCTGTCGGCCAGCAACCAAGTGATCCGAGCAATTGTGAATGCGCGAGTGAGAAGGAATGCAGCATCAATTGGAATGGTGACAAGATCCCTGTCAAGTAATGTACCGATTCGCCAGACAGTGGCTCCTGCTATGAACGCGAGTGTGTTGCAACGCGGCACCGGCCTCTCTGCAGCGTTACAACCTTACAACACTGAGCCCGAAGTGCCAATGTTGCATCGAAATGCTTCTCGACGACGTACTCGAGAGGAGCCAAGTATTCGGACGATCGAGAAGCGGCGCCGGCTAAACGCATCACGGCTTTCTGAATTTTAATTAACTCCAGATCAACCCAGTACATTAAAATGCGTACAGTATCCCATTTTCCACAGCTAGACAGTAGATCTCGATGGCTTTGCAGAGATCACAGTCAAGTGGAAGCTCTACCAATGCAATGCAGACTTCGTACAGCTGGCACTACCTTTCTCATCAGAAAAATAGGAGTTGCCGTAACTTTTGTTATTGAAACGCTTATTTAACAAGACAACAAAATTGCTTTACCCCACGTTCATCTTAAGATCTTCCATCAGGTTTGCAAATGCACTTTGAGGTGTTTTTTTTTTCTTCGGGACTCAAAATTATCGCGACAGCAACTCTGGGGTTAAAATGGACCGCATTGACAGCACTCGCACTAGTTCAAATAGATCAGCTGTTGACTCAATCTTAGCACCTGGGGGATGTTCCACAATCCATTTAACGATGTTGTTAAATAGCGTGACTAGACTTGCGATGGCGGTCGGTAGACGGCAAGGGTGGCAATTTTTATCTTGGAAATGACTCACGATAAACAACACTACGCAAACAATGTGCAGCAGCATCACGTAGCGATCGTCTTCACCTCGATTTTCCACCGTGAGGGCTTCATCATCCATTAATCGGGAGCCACTAGCACAGGCGACAGGCAGTAAGAACGTTAACGCTCGAAACCACTCAAGCGCGTTGGGCACACCTGGCATCAGCGATGCCCCGTTGCTTTCATTTCCCCCACGAATTAAGATTAGATTAATCAAAATTCCTAGACAAAGAGTCATGGTTGATACATTGGCAAATTCAGTGTTTCCGTCGGCAATGTCAGCACAGATTGTGCAACAAAACTCCATCAAACGCCGCAACACATCTACGTTTTCAGACATGATAAAGGCGCCGTCTGGAAGCGCGCTGAGCTGAAGTAAACCCGGTAGCAAGAAGTGCAGCTGGTCAATGCTGCTATCTGTCTTGTGAATCACGGCAGCTTTATGCAACATCTGAGAGACAGCATCGACTTCGTCATCCGAGTCCATAACATCATCTGAGTCAGCAAGCTGGTCAATCGCAGATTTAAAGGGTTGGGCTCCATCTTCTGTTACCCAGGCCAGTAATGGTTTATAGCAAACCATGAACGGAACTAACTGAATAACCAGATCCACACTTGTGTCAGAATCCTCAGCGATCCAGGCGCTCACAACACGCACACTGGCGCAAATCACAGCATCTAGATGGTAGACCGATTCTGCGTGTGTTTCACGGAGTTCGCGATAGCGGTGACTCTGAACATACTCGCGAACCAGCGTCAGCAGTTCTAGCACCACAACAAATACCTGATTGAATGCGCCCTTCATCTCCAGCAGAATGTCGTATGGAAGCACCAGCTCACTTTCATAGTTCGAGACTAGACCACTGATAATCATCTCCACAATGCCGTAGCAAATGGGCAACATGGCTAGCACGCGCTTTGTCTCCTTTGAACGCGTTTCCAGCTCCTCACTGGACTTTACCTCTGACTCATTGATTCGAATTAATGAGATCTCTACCTCGTCCAGCATGATTTTGATCTGCGCAGTGAAGCAATTACATAATTCAGATCTTGTCTAAGAATTTAAGTTGTTTAGACATACCTCAACGGACACAAGTTTTAGTAGGAACAAAATAAATTTACCACCGGACACTTCCTCAGGTGGAGTTTGGCTACGAAGTGTAGTACCTGGCAGCATCCATGCGGTACCTGAGTGTTGCATTAGCTGATACACCAGTCGCAAACACTCGTCCCGCTCTTGATGAGGCCACTTTGTGCGCAGAAAACGTAGCACACCAGTCCGAATATCAGACAGGCATTGAGAGCTTAGCAGATCCCCCGATGCGTCGCCAATCTCTACTAGGCTCATATAACTGTTCAAGACTGAGAGTACTAGAATAGCGGTGTCACTCCCCATTCGCGAAAATTGGGCACATATAAAGTCAAAATCGTAGCTGTGAATACGTGACCAAACCTCCGATTTACTAGCCACTCTACCGACAATGTCCCACAGATCCGTCATAGGAGGTAGCACGTCGGATTGCTCTTCTTTCTCGGCTGACTTGCATTCTGCATTAAATTCTCGATTTGAAGGCGATCGGCTCATCTTTTTAATGACACTAAAAAGACGTCCAAAGACATTTTCCTGCATAATAATCTAGACACAAGCATAAATCTATCCCTCAGACGACATTGTATTGAAGTGACTGGTCTCATACGCACCTGCTGGCCCTTTTCAGTCTGTACCAAGCCTGTAAGGATTCGAACGCAGTCTAGTGAGGATTCATATGGTATTGACTGAATCGCTAACTGCTCCAACAGAAATAGAATGAGATCTTCTTGTGCGAATTCCGAGGCAAAATTCGGGTTCGTGCAAAAGCTGACAATTTGTTTAAGATCATGACAGCATATTAAGTTAGTTTTCAATCATAGAAGAAAAAAATGACAGGCAGAAGGTGAGCTACCTCGCTATAAAATTCAGCCCAAGATTCTGGAAGGACGAGAGCGTTTCAACCTCATCTGGATCTACAAATATAAACGACAGTGGGCTACAATATTGACAACACCCGCTATTTTAATTGGTTTAAGCTATCACCTCTGGTGTGTACAAGGCGTAGAAAGAAGCTCACACCGACAGTGGTTAGCACCTCTCGCCGAACCAGCTGATGCTGATCTGAAGATAAATTGTCAAGCTTTGTGACCATGAGCAGACCGGCAAATTTGTGTTCATCAGTTTTGCCAGCAAGCATTTGCATGCATTGCGCAATCTTTTGCGCTTCGGCGTCGTCGCTTTCGCTCGTCGGCTTCGTAGACATTAACACACTACCAGACATGAGATAAGTTTATAAAATCGTCGATTTTCAAATATTGACCAATCCATGCGCTATTCATGGTTTGTCTACCCTCATATCTAAAGTCGCGAATATGCGGGTGCCTCCATTGCTGCGACCATTAACAACTTCCACTCAGCGAAACTCCATCGCTGCGACGCAGCATCCTGGCTGGTTTAACCGCATGCTGTTAACTAATGAGTACAATCTACCGCGTCTGCCTGTACCGCAGCTTAAGGATACGGTGCAGCGCTATTTGGAGAGCATTCGGCCGCTGGTCAGTGATAAAGACTGGAAAACTCATGCTGATTTGGCCAAGAACTTTCAAGTAGCCGAAGGACGTCAACTGCAGGATTTACTGCTCAAACGTGAACTTAAGCAGGATATGGGACGCGCTTATCCGTTCAGTTATATTGAAGAGGACTGGGATAAAATGTACCTTGGAGGACGCTACCCGAATCCTATTAATGTAAATCCATCGTATGGTTTGCAAGAAGAAACGGATGGAAATTTAAATGGCATGGTGCCTCGAAGTGCCGCTTTTGTGCGCTCGATGGTCAAGTGGTGGGGCAAAGTGAAAAAAAGCGAGCTGGAGCAGGACAAAAATCAGTGTATGGCTGGCTTTGCTCGTCAGTTCGGTACAGCCAAAATCCCTAGGAAGGAAATGGATGTACTGACTTCACATCCGCGTGCGACGCACATTGTGGTCATGAAGGGCAACCAGTTTTTTAAACTGAATGTACTTAGTCCTGATTGCAAACAGTTGCTGTCACAGAATCAGCTAGAGAACCAGCTTGACTATATTTTGAACTCATCGTCTAATGCTGACTATAATGATCTGGATATGTCCACACTAACTGCTGAAGAACGCGACACTTGGGCGCAAATACGCAACGATCTGATTGCGCACCACCCCGTAAATGGCGAAACGCTTAAGGTGATCGACTCAGCGTTGTTCATGCTTGTTCTAGAAGAACGAAATCCTTTTGATATGGAGCAGCGCATGGATTTGTCGCTTCACGGCCAAAGTTCACATCGCTGGTTTGACAAGCTGCAGATAATGGTGCAGCCAGATGGCCACCTAACAGTAAATTTTGAGCATTCATTCTCCGATGGTACAGTCTGGAATCGCTGGCTGCACGAATGCTGGCACGACATGCGCAAATCTGACTCTGGATTCGCGCAGCTCGAGGAGATGCCGGAGTATAGAGGTGCCGCCAAGCCAGAGCAGCTTAGCTGGAAGCTCTCAAACAACTTGGTGGAAGATGTAAAGAAGGCAGAACATCACTTTGCCGACTTTTGTGATAATCTCAATTCGGAGTATTTGGTGTATAAGAACTTTGCAAAGAAGAGTTGCAAGCAATGGAAGTTAAGTCCAGATGGAGTCGCTCAAATGGCGCTTCAATTAGCATTTTACCGTACGCACGGTAAGATCGCGCCTACTTATGAGTCGTGTTCGACGCGTATTTTTCATCATGGACGTACGGAAACAATTCGCTCGGCAACTCCTGCGGCCGATGCTTTTGTCAAGGCCGTGGAGACCGGCGCTACCGTTGACCGACAACGTAAGCTACTAATGGCGGCTGTAAATCATCACGTGGAGATGGCCAAGATGGCGCAAAAAGGGTTAGGTGTGGATCGCCACCTGACTGCGTTGAACTCTATTGCTAGTCAGCATGGAATTTCGAGTGATTTCTTGGCTAGCCCTGTGCGTGCCGAAAGCTCCAACTTCTTGATATCCTCAAGCAATGTGACAATGCCATTCTTGCAATACTTCTGTTTCGGCGCTGTGGTACCCAACGGCTACGGCATAGGCTACTTGGTCCATGACGAAAGTATCAATATCAGCGTGACGAACTTTAAAGACAGCTGTGTATCAGCTGGTAAGAAGTTCAAAAAAGCGCTTGAAGGCTCGCTCGATACCATCAAGGCTCTCGCTGACAGCTCAGTTCCCTGAATTCGAACAGAAATACGTTCCGAGTACCCTGTGTTACTATTTTACTATATATCTCTGTCAAAAAGCCACTACGGTGTGTCGTACTTTTCACTTCATGACACTTTTTTCGCATACATGTACTAGTATTGTGCAGAAACACACCACTTTTCACTTTTCTGAAAGTACGAAGGCAAGTAGTGCCAATCATAGCAAGTTGATACTACTAATTTAGTAGTTATCACAGAGCAAAATTGGCTAGCACGACCGCGACAAACACTGAAGCGAACATAAGCAACTTGGAAGATTGAATGATCGTAGCAGCGTCGGTCGCACAAGTCGAGCAGTCAAAAGTCGCGTCGACATTCATGTCGCAAAGGGAGCATGTTGGGTTGCACTGAGGGCAAAAGCAGGCTGAAGATCCGTTTGCCAGCACTTGGCACGCACCAACGCCACAGTCCGTCCGTTTTGTACATGAGTCTTCGGTCGCACCGCACGTGTCTCCAGTATATCCGGGGCCGCAGATGCACTTTCCACTTTCAGTGTTGCAAGTATTATCGTTCTGGCATGCAAGGTCGTTCGTGCAGCGAGTGCAGCGTTGGTTGGGCTTGCCCTTCTTGCCGTCGTGTTCCTTCCCGTCAAATCCTTCCTTGCACACACACTCCCCATCCACACAGTCACCACCCGTGCCACAATCAACATCGCAGGCATTGGAAACCTCTTTCTCGCACTTGTCACCCTCAAAACCAGCATAGCACATGCAAGTGCGTTTATCGATTTTACTTCTGCTCTTGTACGTACAGGTGCCGTGGTACGTGCACACCTCTTTAGATGTAGGCGCTTGGCATGTTGTGGGTTCGCAAGTACTGGGATCAGCAGCTTTATTGGCGCAGTCAGAAACGTCTAGACATACGAACTGACCTGTTACTTTCTCTCCGTCTATCGTGATAGAAAATGTAGCGTCAGCACCATCACCAGCCGTCGAATCCTTGCTGCCGTCGTCTGTAGTAGATGATGCGGCGACAGAAGACGCCGTGGAGTTCGTCGATGTCGTGGAGTTCGTCGATGTCGTGGAAGAATTGGAGGCCGCTGCAATCATAAGGCGACGACTCTCCCCACCCGAACTACTAGAGGATAACGACAGGTTGTCCTCTGACACAAATACACAGTGTGCATTAAGATAGCCAATATCAGCACTCTGATACGACGGACATAAACCAGGCTGAGCACCGCGGCAAGCAGGTCGCTTTGCTGTGTTGGGAGTGCATTTAGAAATGACGTCGCCGTAATTATTGACCGAGATACACGCGGTGCCTGGAAACTTCTTCTCGCAGTAAGAGTCTGAGTCACAGTAGTAGGCAGGATCATCGTCTGCTATTACGCCCATGGCTAGGGCAGCGGCAACGGTAGCTAACGCGTGGGCACACTTCATTGTTAGCAATGGGATGATGTCGTCTTGGTGGTATGGGAAATACGAGAATGTTTAATCTGAAACTGCTAACTAGTACTAGTATTCCGCAAAAAAGGCGTGACCATGCGGTTAAGCTCTCGTAAAATAACTCAAAGAAAGTACAGTACCGGTAACAGAAATTTGCAACCAGAATCAGCCAATCACATACCAGTATCCCGATTCTTCAACCTTGATTTGTAAACATGATATATTCGCACCATGTTTTCAATATCATATATTTAGAATGCTCTGAAAAGAAGAAGTCAGCCATAAAGTGCTGGGTATCTGCCTTTACATGATTCAGGCTCAGCGCCATTTTGTGAAGCGCTTTATCTGCTGCCCGCATCAGTTCGGGTAACCGACTAACCTCGGCCAGCTCTGCTAACCTAGCTGGATTGGAAACCGTAGCCCCGGCCTGTTCTCGCATGGCAATGGTGGCCAGATGATCTGCACTTCGGTTCCCTATTTTACATGCAGCATCTCATGCTCTGGCCACCTCCTCAGAGTCGTTATACCGCGGTCGTTCAACATTCTCAGCCTGGGATCCTTGCAATCAATATCCCCAGTAATTGCCGGATCACGAAATTGGAATTGTGGTGAAGTGATTCCGGAATTAACAGACTGATGAGAAGTAAATCTACTTACCTGATTACTAGAAATGTTGGTCCAAGCTGCACTCACAAGCGCCAGATGATTACAAGGCATGGAACCAGGCTAGACGAAGGTGATCCGGTGACTCGGAGCCAGAAGTTGGCCGGCTGGCCCAAGTGGGGCTGGATGGCCGTTGATGAAGGACATAGGTGGCCGAGGGGCGGATGGATATATAAGAGGCTCCAGGGAATGCTCTGTCCCTATAGTAGCTGGGTGGAACACCGAAGGTAGATGGGCGGTCGCGAAGAGGGAGTCGGAGTCAGCGGCCAGGTCTCGTCCAGGTCGAGGTGGATGGCTATCCAGGCTGGTCAGACTATTTGATGTACAGTACACAAAAACCATCCAGCTGGCGCTATTTCAGGTAAGGCACGTAACCATCCAGCCAGGTTATTTTGGGTAGGAACACAAAATGTTATATTGGATCTAGGGATAAAAATCAGTATACGTTTCGCTTTCTAAGACGCAAGTCATCATTGGCTCACAGCAAAGGCCTAACAAGGTACCCTCTAGTTGTAATTGATTTGCCCGGGGAAGGTTGAAAGTAACCCACCGGAAGTACCCTGACCGGGAGTCGACGTGAAACTTATACTCAACTCAAGTCGCCCGTGTTTGGAACACGGTTAGGTTCTATTGGAAAGTGTGGTGAAGTTTTGGCTTACTGTGGAAGATTGTGGAGTATTACTTCCAGATAAGATTGGAGTAACCCCCTTTATTATCTTTGGTTAAGCTGGCCGATCGATTATTCTCGGTCCAGCCTTTGCGATATACAAATTTCAGTATAACGACAGCCTGCTCCCCGGTGAAGATTTCCGCCCAGGAGCAACCCTAATCCTAACCCTCGTCCACCTATTTTACCGACTTTTAACTTTTCGCCCTAGGGTCCACCAAGAGAGCGCAGCCGCCAGTGCTGACGGGTACACAAGGTGAGCTTTACATAACATGGATCATCCCAGTCGTTACGGCCAAGGTGATGGAAGTGACCGGTCCAGCCAGCTTGATGCTGGCTAGGACCAAGACCGGGATGGACGGAGTACCCCCTCCGACAGTCAGTCATCTGGGCCCCCCTTGGGTACTCGCATCTCAGAAGGAATTTCTGAGAACGACTACACCACAATGGTGCGCGTGCCCGGATATCTTGGTGACCCTGGATATCACCGCGAGTCCCAAGTGGGCGAAAGACCAAAACCTGTCAAATAGGTTGAGGACGTTGTGTCGGGTGCATTGGGGGAAGGAATTTCGCCCTCAATGCTGCTGAAGATGGAAGGATGCGATGGTCGACTCGAATTGGGGGGGGTATGAGGTCGACATTAAAGAAGAAGTTACTCCCTACTGGAGCTGGTCAGGACTATGGTGCCGTCCCCCAGCTGGAGCCGGCTCGGACAATGGTGCATGTCACCATCGTCCGAGGAAGGATCATGGTTTCGACCATCATCCGAAGAAAGAAGTGCATCTAATGGATATTAAAGAAGAAAAAATAAAGAAAGAAGAATCAAGGTTGGATATGACCAGAGTGGAAATCTGGTCAGCCTAGGACCAGACCACCATCCAGGTTACCTACCCCTAAAAAAGCTGGATGGGCAAGGACCAGATCATCCACCTCACAAGGATAGGCCACGTTTTGAAGAAGAAGAAGAAAAGCTGGATGGCCTATCACAGAAGGTTACATACATTACAGACACCGACCTGGGGAGGGCTTACCACCTTCGCGAGTTGGGTCAGTTCTTACGAACGGATGGGGTCCTGAAGATAACTCGACCAAAAATCCTAGGTGGATTGAAAGGTCCCATTTCTCCCCCATCTTTCTCAGACAGCCACGTGGTCCTTATTAGAGACAGTTTGATCAGCTCAAGCAAGCCGGCGTCAACACCGGCGCTTTCGATTCGAAGAATTTAATTGACCTAGAGGCGGATAGGCTGAAGGAGGCATCCAGCACGCTTCACGACCGCCTGGTACAGCTAGTGGGCCGCTCTCCACCACAGTAGATGGCGGCAACAACTGAGGCGATCCCACCTTCACCACTGGCAGCAGGCAGACCGGCCGGAATACATTCAGGTTCTTTGCAGTACGAGTCTGCCCCTTCGGACGTAGATTCGATGGACTCATCTGTGGGTATTACCCGCATGACGCTTGGCCCTAGGGGAGCAGCGCGTGTGGCAATGGCCACCAAGTTTGGGGGATAAAAAGATCCAGATGCGCCCGATCGGAAAGTAGCCAGACAGCATAGCATCCAGACCCGGACGGCGACGGCGGATCCAGTTCCAAGGGGCGAAGACGTGGATGTGTGAATGAAGAAGGAATCTCAAATTGGCCGCCAAGCTGGTCCCCAAGTCACCCCTCAAGTGGGCTCTCAAGCTGGCCCTCAAGTGCCGGACCACCTTCAAAGTATGCTTTCGGCTATGATGGAAAGATTCTTGGTGGAGCAACGTCGGTCCAGTGTCGGCCGCTACAGTCCAGGACCACAGGACCTGCCGGCCCATCGGGAGAATTACGTGCCTGGACCAGCCCAACATTATACAAGGGAATTGATCGATGAGGACATGGAGTCAGTGCAGTCTAGGCAGAGTGAGCCCCATGCTGACCCGCCTAGTCACCGGTCAGGTCGCCGACCGGGACGGACATTGAACAGGAAGCCGTCACTCAGCGACGTGGGCATAGAGTCTGTTAAATCGGCCAGGTGCCACTATGATCCTGATGACCTGGATCTGGGGATCTCTCGCCTAGCCAATATGGTCTCAGCCCAAGCTTTTGCCGGACTCAGGGGCGATTACCAGGGTCCGGATGTCGGCCACGTCCGAGTTGATATATTTTACTGGACGGGACATGGAGGACGACCAGACACGAGGATGGCTAAGCAAGAGAAGTCAACATTCCTCAGAGATCGTACACCGGACTATGAGAAGTGCCCGGTTTTCGAAGACCTGATGAAGGGGCCAGCAAAACCCTGGATCCAGCAGCTCAGCTGGGAAGTCCGAGACGTTTGAAGATAGCTGATCGAAGCATTTGGAGAACAATACTGTGGATCGGTAATGTCGGTGGCGCGTTAGTACTTCCATACCAAGAAGAGGGAAGACAAGACCCCTCTGGAATACCTCCACCGTTTGAATGTCGCAGGAATGAGGGCCAACATACCGGTCAAGGAAGATGCCAGCTGCTCGGAAGCTGCCCGAGAACACGTGGAACATTTCATCAGCACGCTGGGCGACCGGGAACTGGCAGACCAGTTCGCGCTGTTACGACTAAAAAATACTACAGAGCTGGAGATGACGCTACGGACTTACCTGAAGGCGAAGAAGCGAGGCCCCAAGGCAGCAGTTGGAACGGGCAGGTACAGGCATTGCTCTAACCTGGATCAAGGAAGGCGGCCGTCATCTACCAGGACGGCCCGCGCCGTCCGCATGGTAACCCGAGAATTGGATGGAACCAGCTCGGGAGAGGAATATCAGCGGTTTGGGGGCAAATCCGAAGAGGAACAATACCGGTATCTGTTGTCAGCGGAAGCCAGTCAGCAGTCCAGACCGGCATCTGGGTCGGGCCAGCTGAAGGGTTTTCCGGCTCGATCTGACCAGGACTACCCCAGACGAAAGTGCACCCATTGTGGGACCATTAAGCATGACTACAGAAGCTGCTGGAAGCGGCTGACCGGCAAGAAGTGTGAGAGGAAAGGACATCCGGCTGAACACTGTCTGTTTACCTGCTAGACTTGCGGAGAGGTGTACGAGGCTGGACTCTGCCCCATCGAGAAGTTCTACAACCAGATGAAGAAGTGGTATGTCCCGACCAAGCATGCTGGAATGTTGCCACCAGGGGTGGAAAAGATGTTAAATTAGATTTCTCGCCAGCTTTGAATCTGGCTCGAGCCGAGCGGTCTAGTGTTATTATCTATGCATAGGTCGGTAAGGAGGATAATCTAGAAGCAAAGCAAAGTGTAACCGACAATACATGTAAGTTTGACGATTACGTCACCCGATCCCCGGGCAGCAGGGCTCACCCTTTCCTGGTGAGCAGTATACGAACGGACGAATATTTCTCGGTCTGAAGGAATTGGATTAATTACCCGGTGAATCACGAGGTTATTGGAAATCCCATTCGCCGGATAAGTGGTTCAAGCAGGCCAAGGCTGATGGTAAGATTAATAACCAGAAGGCCAATATGCTTTTCGACTCTGGCACGGTAGTGTCCATCGTCGACACTACCTTTGCTCTTAAGGTTGGGTGTGAAATAGATGGGACAATGCGACAAGAGTGTATCGGTATGACCCAAGGACGGACGAGAGTTAAGATTACGCTGGCTGGGTCGTTGGTATACGACTTTACTGCCAGGGTAGGTAAGCTAGCTAGGCCGGACGCAATTCTGGGGATGGACGTTATGGTCCCAGCCGGCATACCACTGGATTTATCTCATGGCACATTGACGTTGCCCTGACGAGGCGCAGATCCAGCTGGCTGGTTGGCGGCCTCTATACGGTTCCCACGTCCAATTCCTTAAGTTGGACCAATTTGTAACTCTGCGAGTGGGACGAACGGTGAAAGTGACTGTGCGGCCACACGCCCGGCGGTATAAGTTATGGCTAGCTAGGGGCGAGTGTTGGGTGCCCTCGTTCGTCAAAGGGGAAGGTCACCTCAAATACATAAGCGTGGCCAACATCTCAGAGCAGCGCACCTTGCATAATGATGTCATCATTGGAATGTGGCTGGCCGAGGACAAAGTGTCCCTCTGGCCAGGTTATGTCACTATTGGCTCAAGACGCTATATTGAGTGGCAAAACCTGGCCTACCAGGCAACTAAAGATCTGGTCAGTGAGGAAGAACCTGTGGAAGAAGACCGGACTCCAATGGTGGCCAAACCCGAGTACCGGACGCCTTCTCGAATATTGACGGCAGCCAGCCATCGCCGAATCAGGCTGAGCGTGCTGACCGAGATCCTGCCCCAGTAGCCGAACTGGTCTTGCTCACACCATCTAAAACGAGTGAACAGCTAGATCAGGATGTGAGGTAGGTCGGGGTCACATGTTCGGCCACCACTAATGCCGGCCTACCCGGCGAGCCGATGATGCTGGATCGACTAATCCTGATTCGGAACTAGTCAAAGCCGACCAGACCAGGTCAACCCGAGGATAGCTGGACGGAACCCCTTTCGGACGATATGGCCGAAAGATCGGAGACGAATGATGCAGTTGGTTTAGCGGAGAACCCGTCGGCGCAAGACGAAAGTTCTGCTGGGACTGAGACTAGGTCTGCAATCACGAAGGGAGCGACCTGTATGTCGAAGACGTGGAGGATCAGATGGCAGTGTACCTGAGGTGACTCCCTGTCCGTCATCAGTTACTATGGACGATCTACAGGTTGGAGACCCAGACGTGAACACTCCAAAGGAGATCTTCAGGCTAAAGGATATCATATGAAAAAGGAGACATCTGCTGATCGGCCCAGGTAATGCACTACCTCCGGCTGCTCATGGGGCGGCATGCGACATCGATGTAGTAACGCAAAGCCGGTAGCGCAAAGGTGCCGAAGAGTCGCTCCTCAGTATAAGGGAAATCTGTCAGAACACATTAAAGGACTGCTGGCCACCAAGATCATCCAGCCATCCACCTCGCCATGGGCGTCACCTATCGTAATCATTTAAAGAATAACGGGGTGGAGATAAGGTTGTGCATTGATTACGAATTGGTAAACTGGCAAACTAAGCTAATGGTTTACCCGATGCTGTTGATTAACGACTTTGTGGAAGATCTGGACAAAGTTTTATGGTATTGCTCGTTGGACATGGCTGTGGATTTTGGGTGGTCTCTATGACCGACCGTGCACCGAAAATCTCTCGTTTGTTATGCCCTCGGGTTGTTCGAGTGGAACCGAATGCCGTTTGGTCTAAAACATGCCCCGCAGATTTATCAGCCTCTAATAGATAACGCGTTGTATGGGCACTTCAAGATCAAGGCGGACCAAGATCCTGCCCTGGTCGGTGATGTGTTCACCGAAGGTGACCCTGACCCCGAAAACCTTCGGTTTTGGGGCAGCAGCCCTACATCGATGACATTCTCGTGATGGCTACTTCTTGGGATTTGTTATGTGAATAGTGGAATCTCTCGATAAGTGTGGGAAAACGTTTCTGGGGAAAACTAAGGTGACCTATTTGGGCACCAGGTTTCGATTGCTGGACTGGAAGCCAATCCAAAAGATTTGGAGTCTTTGAGTGTCTGACTTTCCCGCGGTAATGAAGGTCATGTAATCCTTTTTGAGAAGCTTGAACTATTACAGTCGTTTCATTGAGAAATTCGCGGTCTATGAAGCTGTGTTGTACAAGCTACG
This sequence comes from Sclerospora graminicola, assembly GCA_001887855.2. Classification (NCBI taxonomy): domain Eukaryota; phylum Oomycota; class Peronosporomycetes; order Peronosporales; family Peronosporaceae; genus Sclerospora; species Sclerospora graminicola. The sequence goes on from MIQA02024137.1 coordinate 37,370, forward strand.
GGAGGTGGATTACCATAAGCTGCAGGAGCAGGACCGGCAAGGGGAAACGCTTGCCGGGTTAGCTACTCTAGCCAATGAGAAGCTGGCACCGTCAGCTATTTCAGCCAATGAGAAGGTGGACTTGTCCGCTATTTTGGCCAATGAAAGGTGGACTCGTCCGCCCTAGCGGGGGACCTGCTCCCTAACTCCAATACGGCACGGCCTGACGACCACATGACCAAGGCGATGATGGCCTTCGGCATGCTGAAAGCAAAGATGGCGGTCACACCGGTTCTGAGGCACTTTGATGTGGATAAGGTGCCAGTGGTTATCATCTCTGCTAACAAGTGGGCTATCTCGGCTGCCCTAGTGCAGGACCATGAGGGAGTATATTGTCCTGTGATATTCACCAGCCGGACTTAAAAAACAACGATGTGAACTATGGGCTGGTGGACAAAGAAGTTTTGGCCTTGCTACGGATTCTGGATGTATTCTATACGATGTTGGTATCCCGCCTATTAAGGTGTCATCCAGACGGTCGACCTTGTCATAGCTTCTTATAGCAAATGGAATTGATGGTCGGCTGGGTAGATGGGCCGAACTGTTGTCCCAGGGGTCTCTAGAAGTGATCAAGTGCACTAAAGGAGAACAAGAGATATTGGGAACATTAGCGGCCAGCATCACTCCAAGGGCAAAAGTGTAAGAAACACTGATAGCGATAGCACCCCGAAAGCAGCCACGACAATCCACCACACTCCCGCCACCGACAGTTGGCCAGCAGAGGGGTTAATGGTGTTTGAGCTTCGACGGCTCATCTAGTGTCAAGATGGGCGCTTACAGCGCCATCTTGTGGAAGCTGCCCGAGTTGAAAGTGGTGGCCGCTGCATCTGATTTATACGCCTGGTATAACAGTGAATGAGGCGGAATACCGAGGATTGCTGCTTCGCTTAGATTTGCTGGTCGGACAGACACAGGGGCGGATTATAATATGCGGAGACTCTAATCTAGTGATCCGACAAATCACTGGGGAGATAGACTGCAAGGCTCCCCGACTAAGATTGTTGAACAATCGGTTTATGTCAACCCTGAGGAAATGACCAGAGCATGAATTGTTACACGTTACAAAGACTGGAATAAAAGTGAGAATCACCTGGGCACGCTGGCTATGCGCGACCAAGTTGGAGTCACGGCTTCTGATTCAATCCTGCTATCGGATCTGGCGGAGATCAATCGATTGCCCGAACATATCCGACCTGCCGATACTGAGGAGGTGATTCGGGTGAATGCTGTCATCCGGTTGCAAAAACGCCGTTCACTGACCGCCGATTCGTCACCTAAAAAAGTAAAGAATGAACGGATAGTGCAACGGCTGCGGGTAGAACGGATCCTGAAAGCGCAGGATGAAAAGTGGATTGTAAACTTTAAGGCGTATCTGAATGGGGAACTGGAAAAGTTGAGTGCAGAGCAGGCCAAAGATGCTTTAAGATGGCCCCAGACTTTGAAGTGGATAAGGAAGGGTTGTTGTTTTTCTATAGAGATGCTGGCCAGCATGAAATCGATAGGGATAAGTCCACCCGGCTAGTCGTGCCGACCACTTTACAATGAGATGGGGGTCCTCCACCACTACCATGAAAGTTTGGAAAGGGGATCGGACGCACCTCTCATAAGATTAAAGCGCATTTTCACTGGCGAGGTCTCTATCGCAGTGTGCAGGGTTATGTGGGAAGTTGTCCGGATTGTGAGACAGGGAAAGGTCGGCCGACCATTAAAGGGCGGTCACCTGGAAACATATAAGCAATCTATCCTTTCCAAGTCATTGCAATGGACCACATCCCATCCCTACCTAAATCTTGAAATGGATATACCAAACTGTTGATCTGGACGGATTTGTTTGCTGGGATGGTCATAGGTAAAGCCAGTTTCACCCGGACCGCGCAGCAGGTGGCTCAGAGATATGAGGAATGTGTGTTTAGACGTTTCGGGGCAAGCGAGGTCGTTAGACATGATAGGGAAACTGGATGGATTTATGGCAGAAGTGGCAAAAACAGAGCGCAACCATCGCCTTTCGTTCACAAGCGAACGGGAAGACCGAAAGAATGGTTTAGACTCTGACGAGAGCCATTAAGATGTATGTGGTGGAGGCCGACCAGCACGACTGGGATGAATATGCCGAAAGGCTGGTCTTTGCGATCGGGTAAGAGGGGACAACCCTTTTTATTTAGCGTACGGATGGGATCCTAGATCCACCTTGGAAGCCTCGATTCCAATAGAGTGTAACCGAAGCCGTGATCGAGACGCTCGTCGTTGGAGGATGGGTACAACGCCATTACTCGCTGACACGCGAACAAGTGAACGAACGCCTCCGACAATCTATCCAGGTCCGCGCCGATCGGAACAATGACCTAGTCAGGGAACACGGTACAGAGCCAGGCTCCCAGGTATGGTTATACCTGGATCGAGTCACGGGAGATTATGCACGGAAGTTTGCCCATATGTGGCATGGCCCTTTCCGGGTAGCAGAGCTGGTCGGGGAACACGCCGTTAAGTTGGTTACGGCAGGCACTGATTACAACGTTTTTCTAATAGTGCACGTCTACAAGCTGAAACTGGTGAAACATTTCCCAGATCGCCCGAGTACGCGCCTAGTATCATAGAACGATAGGTTCGATTTTGACGAAGCCCTGTTGCCCGAGGATAGTTGGTACGAACCCCTGGACCCAGACGAATATGAAGTGGAAAAGATTTTGGATGCTCGATCGGACGGAAGACCAGATTTGGCCGGACCCACAGAGAATTTTTGATACAGTGGAAAAACTACGAAAAACCATCGTGGGTGGATGAGCTGGATCTAAATTGTGGGGCGCTGATGAAGGAGTTCGACCGCCAGCGAGTGAGCCGGAATCGTTTCGAGGTCATGCAGACTCATGAAGAAGGTAAGGCTGACCCAGAAAACTAGGTCATCCAGTTTCGTGCAGCAGGTCAGGCCAAATTAGGCGATCTTGGTCGACCAATCAAATGGTGGACAGGAATTAATCTGGCCGGAAACTGGCCAACCAGATGCTGGACAAGATCTTTCGAGGCAGCATAGGTGATGAAGTGGTGAAGATGGATAGGTGGTTGGGTTATGGAGAGAAGTGGGAAGTAGAGAGAGGTCGCTTTGATATGGATGATGGAACAATAACGAACTAGCAGGGTGAATAACAATGGATGAGTGGGTGAAAAAGAGCAAGCTAAAACCAACAGAATACACTAGCCCTGCAGGTCATCACTGGTTAGTATAACGAAACTTGTTCCTGAGTCGAGACACGCGGAGGCCCAGGATAGCGGTTGGGGTCCTGTCGATATTGGTTACGCCACGGATCCTGCCGGTCGATCTCATCAAGTGAGGCCTGGAGGGTGGTAGCGCGACTGGGGTCACCTAGTCCTGGATACCAGATCCCGTCCTCGGCCGGATCGCCTCTCTTCTCCACCATACGATTAGCCAGGTAATACATCATGGGGCAAAGGAATATTTCCAGGTCACAGTGGCCGGCTTTGATTTTATCGACGACGAGGGTACAAAGGCTGGACCATCCTTCAGCCGCTCGGTTGCGGCGCTGTTTACGTCGAGCACGGTATCCAGCCAGAACGGGATCATCACGCCCGGCTTGAATAAAACGTTAGTGGACTCCCAAACGGCTTGACAATGGCGGGAGATAAATTCCGCATATGAACGACGAAAATCTGCGAACCAGCCGATGCGGGGTAAGCCCATATTGGGCATATCCGTCGCCAACACGGTCCACGGCTCGAGATATATGACCGCGTCTATCTGTGTAAAATCGACCAGGTCAGTACACCAATCCGAAACCTGGTGTGACCGGGATGCCGGAGGAAATATCCAAACGGTGGACAAGACAAATATCAGGCGACACGGCTGCCCGTGAGATCCGCGGTACGCAGGTCATTCAGCTGGACCGCAAACCAGGGACGAGCCGCAATTAGTTCGAAAGTGCTCAAGATTTTCCGGAATCCAGAGTGGGGGAGACTCTTCGACCGCCTCCTTGGACTCGTCGGCTAACTCTTCAGACCTGCCCTTGCTTGGGGCCGGCTCATCCGACCCTTAGATGTCCCGATGAGGTGATCTTTCGAGGTTCTCGGTAATGGCCTCGTCGTCGTCCACCTCGAGCACGCTTGATTTCTCTTCCTCATCCGGGGAAGCGGTGGATGGCCCTCGGGGTCATGAGCAGAAATGCCAAGAAGAATTGGAGAGGACGGAGAGCCAGGCAAGTATTTTAGGACATGGTAGCGAGGGGGCGACCCTCCGAAAGCCAGCGGACCTGAAGTGGTTGATCTCGGATCAGGACTGGAGCCCGGCTTGTCCCTTTCCCAGACCTTCGACACTTCCGCCGACAAGGAAGACTGTTTGGGCCGTTTAGTGGTCGCCTGTGGAGGGAGCGAGGAAATCCTGCTGGACCGGCGTTTCCCTCCGCTTATCGGGAGGCCCTCTGGGGATGGTGACGAAGCCGGCTGTAGGCCAGCTGGTAATGGCGGAGGGTTAGGGTCCTGGGAAGCATCCTAGATCCGGAGGCGTGTGGTTACCTCGGCATCGACAGTCCCCAAATCTGAGGCGGACGCTTTCCCCGCGGATGATTCGACGCCGGCACCAGACTCAGCAGACAACGGTAAGGATGGGTTGGCGAGGCAATCGGAACCGAGACCACGGGGGCTGGCCAGGTCGAGAAGATGCCGGATGGGGCGTCGGATAGTCGCGGGGCCCTGCATCAGTCGTGTCACCCTGGCATTCTCTTCTGTCAGACGGTCTTGGGCAGCCTGTATCACAGACAAGGAGTCCGCTTGACGCTCCATGCCGTCATAAACGTCCTTCTTGGATTTGATCACATTCGACTGGGCCTTGGCATGCGCCTCTTTATAGTCCTGTATCTGGAATAGAAGTTCGGGCACCTTGGATGTCGATTGTTCCAGATGTTTCTTGTACTTCTCCAGTTTCTGCGAGAGGTGGATCCCGTAACTCTTTAGCTGGTTCAAGCTCACTTGCGAATTCTCCAATCGCTGAGAGAGACGGATATACTCCTCGTAGTGCTTCGTTACTTTACGGGAAGAATGGGAAGACTCGAGCATCAAGGTGTGGAGGTACATGATGCGTTTTCCTGCAGGGACATGTAGAGTCAGCAGCTGAGGAAACAACCCCGGACAAGCGTGGTCACACTTACGTTGGAAATGCACAGTAGATACCGCGTTTCGATACAGGATGTGCAGGGAGTCGATCGACTCAGACAGTTGCTTATATCGATCCCTCTCTCGAAAACAAGGTCATCAATTTCATTCTCCAATTGGCCAATGAGGCTTGGAAGTTTGGGGCAGCGAGTACTTCCGGACCTTGGCTTCATTTGCTCGCTGGTGAGCCAGTCGTGCAGTTAGTGATAGCTCGGTGTTTGCCTTCTCCAGAGGCAGTAATCTGATTTATCAGGTTAGCCATCTCCGGCTGACCTGGGCGGCGCCCGAGACTGGCGGATAGCACACTTAGGCAACCCACCGGTGGCCTAGCTGGCCTCAGAGGACGAGCCGGCGATGAGTCCGTGTTTGGTTCGTTGGGACAGGACATGAGAACGTTGGATGGTACAAGATGAATGCGTAGTGAGATTGCGCCGCAACCGTTGTACGGCTGCGACAAGACTTAGGGGCGGCTGTGGTGAAGTGGTTCCGGAATTAACGGACTGATGAGAAGTAAATCCATTTACCTGATTGGTAGAAATGTTTGCCCAAGCTAGCTGCCCGGGTCATCCACCGACGGACGCAGGATGACAGCTGCCGGAGGTGTTCTGGAGCACTCCTAAGCGCCAGATGATTACAAGGCATGGAACCAGGCTAGACGAAGGTGATCCGGTGACTCGGAGCCAGAAGTTGGCCGGCTGGCCCAAGTGGGGCTGGATGGCCGTTGATGAAGGACATAGGTGGCCGAGGGGCGGATGGATATATAAGAGGCTCCAGGGAAGGCTCTGTCCCTGTAGTATCCGGATGGAACACCAAAGGTAGATGGGCGGTTGCGAAAAGGGAGTCGGAGTCAGCGGCCAGGTCTAGGTGGATGGCTATCTAGGCTGGTCAGACTATTTGGTGTACAGTACACAAAACCGATCCAGGTGGAGCTGGTCGCGCTTTTTTAGGTAAGGCACAAAACAACCCAGCCAGGTTATTTTGAGTAGGGAACACAAAATGTTATATTGGAAACGTCTGTAAACACGCACTCGTCTTGGTGTTCCAGATCTTGATCGTGCCATCACTGGACGTGGAAAGCGAAACGCATACTGATTTTTATCTAGGGATAAAAATCAGTATGCGTTTCGCTTTCTAAGACGCAAGTCATCATTGGTTCCAGCAGAGGTCTAGCAAGGTACCCTCTAGTTGTAATTGGTTTGCCCGGGGAAGGTTGAAAGTAACCCACCGGAAGTACCCTGACCGGGAGTCGACGTGAAACTTATACTCAACTCACGTCGCCCGTGTTTGGAACACGGTTAGGTTCTATTGGAAAGTGTGGTGAAGTTTTGGCTTACTGTGGAAGATTGTGGGGTATTATTTGGATTCCCTAATTCCACATAAGATTGGAGTAACCCCCTTTATTATCTTTGGTTAAGCTGGCCGATCGATTGTTCTCGGTCCAGCCTTTGCGATATTCAAATTTTGGTATAACGCCAGCCTGCTCCCCGGTGAAGATTTCCGCCCAGGAGCAACCCTAATCCTAACCCTCGTCCACCTATTTTACCGACTTTTAACTTTTCGCCCTAGAGTCCACCAAGAGAGCGCAACCGCCAGTGCTGACGGGTACACAAGATGAGCTTTACATAACATGGATCATCCCAGTCGTCACGGCCAAGGTAATGGAAGTGACCACTCCAGCCGGCTTGATGCTGTCTCGGACCAAGAACTGGATGGACGGAGTACCCCCTCCGACAGTCAGTCATCTGGACCCCCCGTGGGTACTCGCATCTCAGAAGAAATTTCTGAGAGCGACTACACCACAGAATCGCCACAGATGATGATCCACCCATGTTTCAGTCGGCCAGCAACTCGAGGCATAGTAATAGTCCTCGGTATACGGCTTCGTTCACGGTTATGTTAGGCGTGAAATCTGAAGCCTTCCCAGTCGGGCAGCTTTCACAATATGGCACTGTAAGCGCCCACTCCCTTTAACACTGACTGACCCATCGAAACATAACACCATTAATTCTTCCATGGGCCTACAGTCGATGGCGGGAGTGTGATCGACTGACATGGCCGTTTCCTGGGGCTATCGCGATCAACACTTTTTCCACTTCTTCCCTCGTATGGCCGCTAGTGTCCCTAGTATCTCTTCTTCTCCTTTGGTGAATTTAATGATCTACAACGACTACTGGGACAATAGTGCAGCAGCCGGCCATCAATTCCGTTGGCTGTGAGGGTCGAAGACAGGGTCGACCGTCTCGACAGCACCTTAATCGGCTGGGATACCAACATCGTGTAACACACATCCAAGATACGTAGCAGGGCCAAATCTTCCTCGTCCACCAGTCCATAGTTCACTTCATTTGTCTTCAGGGTTCGGCTGGCAAACATCACAGGGCAGTATATACCATCATGGTCTTGTACCAGGGCAGCTTAGATGGCGCACTTGATGGCACAAATGATGACCACTGGTACATCTCAGGATCAAAATGTTTCAGAACCGGTGTGGTCGCCATTTTTAATTTTTATATTCCAAATACCATTTTTGCCCTAGTCATATAGTGACCTGACCTGGCCGGACACGGGTTCGGTGGGCTGGCCACTTGCTTGGGTAATCAATTTCGCATTCTCATTGGCCAAAAAATCTGACTCAACCTGCAATCCCTTCTGCCGGTTCAGCTCCCGCAACTTATGATTGTCCACCACCCACAACTCATACAACACTGCCGTATAAGCTGCAAAGTCTTCGATGAAGCGGGTGTAGTAATTCTAAGTGATTATATAACCTTCAGAGACCGCGGAAAAGGCAGATTGCTAAGAGACGCCAAATCCTACGGATTGGCCTCTAGTCCAGCAGTCAAAACTTGGTGACACAAATAGGTCATGAAGGGACAAGCCAGAAACTGGATCCAGCAACATAGCCGAGAAATTCGAGACGATTGGAAGCAACTGATTGAAGCATATGGTGAACGGTACTGTGGATCTCGGATGCCAGTGGGAAGTCAATATTTCCACACCAAGAAGGGTGCGGACGAAGCCCTCCTCGAGTACCTTCACCGGCCGAACGTTGCTGGCATAAGAGCCAATATACCGGTCAAGGAGGATCCACTGCCCAGAAACATGTGGAGCACTTTGTAACTACGCTCGACGACCGAGAATTAGCCGCCCAGCTCGCCTTGCTGCGTTTAAAAAATACCGACGAGATGAAACTGCCTCTACGGACGCAGTAGAGGGCGAAGAAGCGAGGGCCTAAGGCAGCCGTCGGGACTGGCGGGTACATGTCGCGAACAAACGTGAATCGGGGCAGTGACTCACAGAACAACCCGCGCTATTCACATAGTTGCAATGGACTCGGACGCTACCGATTCTGAAGATGAATATCAACGGTCCGGGGGCGAATCGGAAGAGGAGCAGTACCGCTACCTGTTTTCGGCGGAAGCTAGCCGGTAGTTCCTACCAGGGGCAAGAGGTATTCCTGCCCGGGCTGACCAAGACTACCCCCAGCCAAAAGTGTACCCATTGCGGATGCATCAGTCACGGTGACAGAAGCTGCTGAAAACGGCTGACCTGCTTGAAGTTTCAAAGGAAAGGACATCCGGCTGTACACTGTCTGTTCACCTGCAAGACTTGCGGAGAGGTGCACGAGGCTGGACTCTGCCCCAGCAAGGAGTTCTACAACCATATGAAGAAGCCGTATGTCCCGACCAAGCATGCTGGAATGTTGCCACCAGGGGTGGAAATGATGTTAAATTAGATTTCTCGCCAGCTTTGAATCTGGCTCGAGCCGAGCGGTCTAGTGTTATTATCTATGCATAGGTCGGTAAGGAGGATAATCTAGAAGCAAAGCAAAGTGTAACCGACAATACATGTAAGTTTGACGATTACGTCACCCGATCCCCGGGCAGCAGGGCTCACCCTTTCCTGGTGAGCAGTATACGAACGGACGAATATTTCTCGGTCTGAAGGAATTGGATTTATTACCCGGTTATTGGAAATCCCATTCGCCGGATAAGTGGTTCAAGCAGGCCAAGGCTGATGGTAAGATTAATAACCAGAATGCCACTATGCTTTTCGACTCTGGCGCAGATGTGTCCATCGTCGATACCACCTTTGCTCGTAAGATTGGGTGTGGAATAGATGATACGAAGAGACAAGAGTGTATTGGAACTGGAGAAAGTTCATACATGACCCGGGGAAAGACAAGAGTAAAGATCACCCTGGCTGGGCCGTTGGTATATTATCTTTCCACATGGGTAGAAAGTTTACTTGTGAAAGACACGATTTTAGGGATGAATTTCATGATGCCCGCTGGCATACGGCTGGACTTATCCCGCGGTATGCTAACTTGCCTGATTAAGTGCAGATCCAGCTGGCCGGTCGGTGAAACTAAATGGTGCTCATACTAAATTCCTAAGGTTGGATCAGCTCGTGACCATCCCGGTGGGACGGACAGTGGAGGTGGCAGCTCTGTCTCATGACCGTCGGCATCAGTTATGGTTGACTAGGGGAGAAAATTCGTTCATGAAGGAAGAATGTCATCCCAGTTGTGTTAGAGTGACCAATGTCTCAGATCAGCCCCCTCACCTTGCTCGAAGATGTTATCGTTTAGCCGAAGACAAGGTGCCCCGCCGGCCATGGCATGTCACAATTGATTCCAGACGTTATATCGAGTGGCAGAACCTGGTCGACCAAGCAACGACTGACTGGTCAGTGAGGAAGCGTCGGTGAAAGATGACCTGACGCCAAGACCAGAATACAAGACTCCTTCAAGGATTTTGACTCGAGGACGGTCGTCGCCGGGCCAGCGCAAACCTGCTGGCCGGAGAGGCGCACAAGTGGCCGAACTGGTCCTGCCCGTACTGCCTCGGCCAAATGAAGAGGTTGGCGAAGAGATTAGCAAAGGCGAGGTGGTAGATCCAGAGGTGCCCGAGTAAGGTAAGCTATGCGGGGATGGTGGTTCAGAAAGATCCGAAGCTGACCTGGATGGGAAAGCGGGTCAGCCCTTAAACAGATGGATGGAACCACCCGTGGATGATATCGTTAGGACTCCAGAGATTTATGGCGCCCGCTGACCCAGTGGAGACCCCTCTTTTGGAAGAAAAGGGGTTGGCCGGAAGTAGCGTGAGGCCGACCAGGTCTGCATTCATGAAGGGGGCGTCCAATATGTGAGGACCAGATGGCAGTGCTGCTCGAGGTGACACCCTGTCCCCTGGAGGTCACCATGGAGGATTTGCAGGTGGATGACCCAGAAGTGAATACTCCAGAATAAATCCGCAGATGGAAGGATATTGTACGGAAGAGGAGACATGTGCTTACCTGCCAGGGTAATGCACTGCCTCCCCTCTTCCCATGGAGCTGTATGCGATATCTGCGTCGGGATGGCAAAACCAGTGGTCCAGCGGTGTCAACAGGTTGCTCCCCAATACCGAAAAAAAATGTTCGAGCTCATCAAAGGACAACTAGCTACCAAAATCATCCAGCCATCCACCTGGTTATGGGCCTCATCCATCGTAATTATTATAAAGAAGAACGGGGTGGATATACGGCTGTGTATTGATTATCGGTTAGTGAATCGGCTAACTAAGTTGATGTTCTACCCGATGCCGCTTATTAGCAATCTAATGAAAGATTTGGACAAAGTTCTGTGGTACAGTTCGCTGGACATGGTTCGTGGATTTTCGGTGGTTATGACTGACCGGGCACGGGAGGTTTCAGCTTTCGTCACTCCTTTCGGGCTGTTCGAGTGGACGGGATGCCGTTTGGTCTGAAAAATGCCCCGCAGATATACCAGCGGCTAATTGACAATGCTTTATATGGACATTTCACGATTAAGGCAAACCAGGACCCTGTCTTGGTCGGAGACGTGTTTATCTGACCCGAACCCTGATAAGAAACCCTCGGTTTTGGGGCGGCGGTCTTACATTGACGATATTCTCGTGACGGTTACTTCTTGGAACTTGTTGTATGAATAAGTGGAGCAAATGTTGGCTACGTGTGAAAAGTAGAATTTATCGATCAGTGTGGTGAAACGTTTCTGGGGAAATACTCCGATAATCAGGCCTTTCTCATGGTCCGGCGTCCGGTCTCTCAGAAATGCTGACTTCGTCTAGCTTAACCAACCCCTGGCCTGGTCATCGTCCATGGCTTGGCCAGTTAAGTCCTTCAGCTTGGATGTCGCCGACATCATGACCCTAGTTATCGCCCCTGAGTCCTGGTCGAAAGCTTGGGCAGATGCCATATTAGCCCGGCGAGCCATTCCTAAATCCAGGCCAACTGGATCATAGTGGTACTTAGCCGACGTGACCGACTCCATATCGATGTCACTAAGTGACGGTCTTCTATTAAGGGGTCGGCCGGGTCGGCGACCACGGGGGGGGGGGGGTCGGCTTGGGACACACCCTCTTTCAACTGAATTGATTCCATGTCTTCATCCACCATACCTCTGGTACAGTGCTAGATTGGCCAGGGCGTCCGTTCTTCATGGGAGGTGGGCTGATCGTGCGCCCCTATGTCAGGACGGCCGGCATTAGACCGACGCTGCTCTTCCAGGTATCGCTCCATCATAGCTGAGAGCATATTCTGCATGTAGTCCAGCACCTGGGGACCAGATTGGGCTCTTCCTTAATCCTTGAATCCATGTCTTCGCCCCTTGAGTCTGAACAATCCACCTTCGTCCGTACCTGGACGCCACCCGACCGTTTTTTATTTGAGTAAATCGGCTTATACCATTTTCCATGGTGGCCAGCTACCTTCCGATTAGGGGTACCTGAACGCTTGATACCTCCAAACTTGATTGCAATTGCCGCATGCGCTGCTCCCTCAAGGCCAAGCGTCATTCGGGTGATACCAACGGATGAATGAGTCGAGTCCACCTTCGGAGGGGCTGACTCGTATAGCGAGGAACCAGAATGTCCTCCGACCACCTTGCGTGGGACGGCTGGCGAAATTGGGTTGGCTTTAGTGGTCGCCATCATCTTTTGAGGTTTGGAGCGACCTAGTAAAGACAGTAAGTGATCGTGTAGTGTACTGGTCATCTTTTTCAGCTTGTTAGTCTCCAGATCGAATAACTGGTTCGGATCGAACGCACCAGCATTAATGCCGGCTTGTCTGATCTAGTCGAACATCCCTCTAATAAGGGTCAAGTAACAACCGGGGGTGGTCGGGGAAGATACGGGTTCCTTCAGACCACATATAATTTAGGCCTGGGTCCGCAAAAACTGACCCAACTCTCGAAGGTAGTACGTCCGTTCTAGATCGGCTTCCGTGACCTTATAGGATCGTGAATCCATCTTTTCTTCTTCCTTCTCGAAATATAGCCGATCATGCGCTGCCCCAACCTGCCTTATGGGATAGGTGACCTGGATCCAGGTCGGCCGGCTTCCTGCTCTGGTCGTATCCAACCTTCGGCTCTTCCTCTTTCTTTATTTTTTCTTGTTTAACGATACTTGTTTATCGAATCATGGTCGAGACCATGATCCTTCCTCGGACTATAGTGCAGGTCACTATAGTCCGAGTCGGCTTCAGCTGGACATATTGACTATAGTCCGGGCCAGCTCCAGTTGAAGCCTATAGGGGAGTAACTTCTTCTTTAAAAGTCGATCTCATACTCCCCTAATCCAAGTCGATCATCGCATCCCTCCGACAGTTGGTCGTCTGGGCCAGTGGAAATCCGACTTCCCCCACAACTTCTGTTATGGATTTGGAATCCACCACAGCTGTAAGAGAGACGCCGCTTTGATGCATGCCTCAGTCACTGCTGATTTTAGTTTCCGGTTCACCGGCATGTCCTACGGTCTGCAGATAGGTGGATGATTGTGCGCTGCATCGGAAATAGGTGAAAGCTGCCAATGACCATCAGACCATTTCTATACTATTATGTGGAGTGGACATCTAAGCGCCTTGCCTCCACGATTTCTGAGCTTGGAACCTTTCTTCAAGCGCTAAGTCCCCCCGTGGGCTTTCCTGGATCACGCCCGTGGCAGTAAATGAAAGCAATTTTCTGCTGTTTTGGCTGATCTTTTTTTGGTAGTAGCAACCCTTGTGTCATTCCAAAAGGCGAGCAGTCCGTCCCTAAGGCAGTCGCTAGTTTCATAGCCGTGTCCATCGACAGGTGGTGCCAACATAGGTCTTCTAGCAGAAGTAGTGGAATTCTCTTTGAGAAGCTCCCGAATGGCTGACATACTAGTATCAGGCGATCGTTAATTGCTGATCTTTGTCTTCATAAATTTTAGAGTTACAAGAGGTCTAAATATCCTGCAAGATTTCTGAAGCTCAAAGGTTGTAACGTAACGGAAGGGATTATTGCCGGTTTCGACCCTTAAGTAAATTTTCTATATCTCAGCTATTTTATATTCAAAATATCTCGGAGCATATAGAATCAACGAAGAAATAAAGGGGATTTATTGCTAGCTTTTGGCGCTCTAAAATTGACCAAGCTGAATCATCTGAAAAAGCGGGAGGTTAGAAGGTAATATACAAGTTACCCAGATTTTTTTATATTGCCAAAACTGCAATAACTTACTTCAAGTTTATATATATACATTTATTTGATAAGCATATACATACTTAAAGTGTTATACGCTCGACTACGCGTTACCCATGTAAAATCCCGCTGACGTATGCATCGCCACGTCTGAAGTAGCAATCAAGTTAAGATACCGAAGAGCATCTATTTGCTCGATTGTTGCATCACTTAAAACAAATTATCGTCCTGTAAAATACAACTTTCTAATTCATCACACAGATCAGCTGCCTGTTAAAACCTCCACCTTGGCACCGCCAACAAACATTATCACTGCCTTGGTGAGGTCGTCTCGCTGTAAAGCTTGCGCGGTGTGGCGATCGAAGCTCGCAAGCGTGGTCAATAAATCGGCAATAGACCGTCTCTTTATCCATTGGAATAAGTTAAAGAGTAATTTGATACGTGCTCGGCAATAATCTATGTAGCCGGCAATAATCTGGTCCGCTACGTTACGCGAATTTTCGCTCCTTTACCTATGAATTTAGTTGTTTCGAATTCGCAGTCTAGACCTCACCCAACAAGGATGAGGAGGTTCTGGACAGGAATCAGGAGCAACGGGTTTGAACAGACGAACGGCCTGGGCACGGGCCCAGGCCCTCCCTCTTCGGACAGCAGCACGCCCCGCCAACGCGGGCACGCAGGTTTACCGTCAGCAGCGATAAGGGCGGCGGTGACCTCTGCTCAGGATATTCGGGGCTGGCTTCACAGAGAGCCAGTTCCCGCGACAAAGAGGAAATCACTTGGAAGAGCCTACGGGGCCACTATACCCAGGACCAAATGGGCACTCAAACTCCGCGAATAACGGAGTCAAGACAGGGTGTGAGGAAGTGCCTGCGGGGCCATCACACCCAGGTTTAAAGATGCAATCTCAGGGAGGGACGCTTGGGGGTGTGGAAGAGCCTGCGGGGCCACCACACCTTAGACCATCTAGGTTGCTATTACCGGAGGAAAGACAGGGTGTGAAAAAGGGCCTGCGGGACCATCACACCCAGGATTAAAGATGCAATTTCACTGTGTAGAAGAAGGACCGCAAAGAGGAATGATCTGGGGGCGACTGCACGGAGGTGAGGGTGAGCCTGTAGCGCCACCAAACCTAGGCTTTTCGAGGAATCATACCGGTGCTACCCAGAGTGGAAAGCTCAAGAGTGTGGAAGTGCCTGCGGGGATACCACACATAGGCGCAAATCTGCAATTTGAAATTGCGAACAAATGAGGAACACCGCGTGTTAACGGACAAGAGCAGGAGAAAGAACGATACTTTCACCTGAGTTCAAAGGACATCGAGTCAAAGGATGCGAGGAGCATGAAGAAGGCCAAACAAGGGCTATGGGGAACCGGACCGAAAAGGTACAGGGAATGCACTTAGTATTTGTGTGGAGCAGGACTAAGGAGCAGAATCGGACGACAACACCACTGGTGCTACTTCAAAAGAAGTCCAGGCGGACAGGAATACGATTGCGAGAAAGGCATATGGCACGAATTCTCCGGCAAAGGTAAGCGAGCTATTGAGCGGGCTCGCAAGGATAACACAGAGGGTGAAGGGTTTCAAGGGACAAGATGGACGCACAATCATCAATTATCTACGAGCAGTTAATCTTGATCTTGAGTCACCAACATCCGTGGGTGGAAAGGACAGTTCTCAGGAAATTCGGACAGTTCTCAGGAAATTCGTAGCAGCTAATAGTGATTAAGACTAAATAGACTGTAATTTACACACCTATGAATTTAGGAATAACGTTACACATGTTTTATCATGGTTAAGTTTGTCACACCTACGTAACCTCAGTGCATGCCAACGAAGGGCCGATTCAGTATTTCGTATGGGAAGAGCCAGAGGCACCTCAACAGAACGGATACACACTACGGGAAGCTTTAGTTGCAATGGGTCTGCAGAAGGTGCCAACGGCGCCAACAGGCAACTGTCAAGCCTACAGTATAGTTCAAGCATTATACGATTCCTCCTTACGGGCAAATCCTGAAATTTTAGAAGAGGCAACGAAAAATCTGAAACAAGGATGTGCGGCGAGGGGCCTGGTGGACTTACAACTCAAGTATCCACCAGGCATTAGGAAACAAATACTTCGAAGTTTGGGGCGTGGCTATGACAGAATGACAGGACGTCAGTCAGAGGCAGAGTTTAAAAGGTACCTAGCGGAATATGGAAGTAGCCCTTCTGCGCTAGACACCACGGTAAGCTGCAAACTGTGGGGCAGTAACGACACTTTGGGATGTATAGGAACAATGCTTCAGCGGCACATATTTGTTCTCAACGAAGATGGTCGGGGAAGATCAATTGGGGCAATTCACTACGCGCCAGAAACCCGGATGGCTCAGCGTAAAAAGTACGCGACATGCGGTGAATATCCGATGGACATCAGGCAGTGCATCACAGCAGTGAAAGCGTTAAAACATGAGGCAATTCGCGGAAAAGGTAAGATGCCACTAGTTATTCACTTTAAAGCAGCGCATTATCATGCATACACGCATGGATGGAGGGCAAAGGAAGGTGCCAAACAGGCTGAACAGCCAGACGGCGGAAATGAGGATGCGGATATGGGGGATCCGACGGAAAGACAACTGGTAAAGCGGCAGGAAGGCGTGGAGGGAGAATTAAGGTCTCAAGCACCTCAATTCTTCCACTCTCAAATAGAGCACCTTCTAACGACGGCGCAGTCAGGTACTGAAGATATTTTATATTTCCTCATCGACACAGTTACGTACCTGCCAGCAGGCAATCAAGAGGAGTTGTTACAAGTCAATATGCGGGATCCACGCATCAGGAAGTTCTTTGCAGAAACCTACGAAGTCAGAGAGGAAGTGTTAGAGAAGTGGCACCAAATAACGCTAGCGACTTACGCACTGGAGAATTTTCCCATGGGCACAATTACGGCAGGACGTTCGGATATATCGGATGAAATCATGACATTAGAAGCAGCAGAACCCAACCCAGAGCCTGCGATTCAAGATGCAGAAGCGAAGCGTATGCGAAAGAAAAGGGCTGTTGCGGAAACCTATAGCCAGGGTCAAGATACCTCTCCGAAATATGCAGAACCAGTGCGGAGAGAGTTGTTTGATGAGTTGCAGGCAGCATCGAATAAGACACCAGAGCGTAGAGAAGAGGAACCAGAGTGGGCACGTGTTTGGAATACAATGGAAGTGGTATGGAATCATCAACAAGGGACCACATTTCCCCATGTTGAAGCAGAAGAGAGAGTGTGGAGATTAGCAGCTGCGAAGGAAGGATTAGCCATTATCCAATTATTGGAGTGTTTCAGCCACCCCAACAGAATACTAGAAGGTATGAGTAGTGAAGTCATGCATATACTGATGCGTAAATGGTGGACAGACTGTTGGGAAAACCTGTGCGCAAACCTCCAAGGCAACAAGTATACTCAGGAATTCAACGTGAGAATACAGGATTGGAGCAAAAGAGTTAATGCGGTAACGAATGTGCAGCAGCAAGAAGCAATCCGACATAGTCGAGATGATTGGAACTTTATCAGGGCTCACAAATATGGTGGTAAGTATTTGTGGAACTTATGTGCACCACACAACAAAAGAATCTTCGCAAACATGACAATGTGTGCGAACACGTACCACACACAAATAGCGGCGGCACTAGGAGAAGAGGCAATGCCAAAAGACGACATCACTTTGAAGTTAGATAGACTTGAGCGAGCGCAGAAGTCTATAACGAGAATAAGGGCATTCACGAAGCGGCTAGAGGACGAAGACGCAACAGTTTGGCAGGACATAGCCGCATATTTCGCACAGGCACTAACTAATATGTCAACGGCAACAGGAGCGCAACTGCAGGGGAAGGACGCAGGGGGAATGTCGCAATCGGATCCCCTGATCCTCTACTAAGGGCAACGAGAAGTTGGAAGCTTATCATCATGAAGCACAGCGGCTTGCTAACATGATGGATGCGTATAGCCGGCAACTGATCACGGATACCACGATTAATAAAGGAGAAGCGGATAGAAACAAACAAGCATCAGCAGCCACGAACACAATAAGTATAACAACGCAGAATGTTCGAGGATTTAAGGCTCAATCAAGACAGGAGTGGCTACAAGCCTGGCGTAATAAACCGGTCGCAAGGAGGGTTGATTGCACACTCATCCAAGAAACGCACATAACGACAGAGGAAGAGGCATAGGAGGTGACTTGTCTATGGGAACGCATGTGGAACCACACTCACCGAGACACTAGGTTGGCGTATTGGAGTATCTCAGCGACCAAGACGGGTGGAGTGGGGATTCTGTTAACGCCGGAGCACGGGAAGAGTGCGCGTCCCTGGAATCCAAGCAAGTGGACGGAGCGAGTGATAGCAGTGACGCTGGAACACTGGAAGATTATCAACATCTATGCACCTGCAGATACTAATACTAACCGTTCTCAGTTTTATCGAGATTTAGGTTTATGGGATGTGCCAGCAGGGGACGACGTCATATTAGCTGGGGACTTCAATTGCGTAGAAGAGCCTCAATTAGACCGCTTAGCACCAGGCAAGGAAGTTAAGTCTGAATGTAAGGAGCTTTCAAGATTAATAGCGGCGCGCGGTTGGTATGACGCGGCGTTAGCCCAGCAATCCGCATGGGACGCGGATAGACTAACCGAAAGTTTGGAGTTCACCTTTTGGCGCGGAGAAGCAGCTAGTAGGTTGGATAGGATATACATTCCTATCCAAAAGTATGAGTGGGTAGATCGCTTGGACACACGCACGCCGGAAGTAGCCTCGGATCACGAGGAGGTTTCGGTAGTGCTTAGAGAACCGCAGCAACGGCGACAAGAGAAACCCGGCCAAAACATTTCGATTAAAGTATCCAGTGGTCGGGGCCAATCGTAAAGGGGTTGTGGAAGAGGTGGTGGCAGAAGTTCGCAACAGAAGGGGAGATACAGGCCAGACACAAGTGGATTGGGACAATCAAGTACAGATGTGGATTGCAGCGATAATGCGAGTACGGAAAAGGGTGCGCCAGAGACGAAAAAGAAAGGCAGTACAACTAACGCAGGCCCTATTTCGAATGGGCACCTCGAGAACTCAAATATTGGGTATTGCAGCACACGAAGCCATAACGGAGAACAAGGTGCGCCAAGCAAATTAAGAAGAAGTATGGATTCAATGAGATGGCTATTCCGGCGTACGGCAGTATCGGAGTGTAACCAACGCGTTACAGCAATTAAGGTGCCTGGAACACAAGGGAACGAGTTGACTGAGATGAGCATCCCAGATAAGTTTGCGTTGACATGGAAGGAAGTGCTCAGCTGCAGGCATAGTCAAGTACAATCGGACATAATGGAACAAAGGCTGGACAGTTTTGTCAAGTTTCCGAGCGATAGAAAGGTAAGGGCAAGTGATAACGAAGAATTACTGGAACCGATCGACAAAGGAGATATTAAGCATGCTATAAGGTCTTTGGAGAGGAGGAAGGCGGGGGGACCAGATGGGCTCAACAACGACTTCTATAAAGACTTTGCAGACGAGGTGATAAGTGATTTGTGCATGATAAGTAACGCAATCCTTCAAGGAAAGGATCCACCAAAGACGTTTTTAAAAGCGGTCATCATACCACTTCGGAAAAAGGGCGACTCAGATAACGCGATGGACTACAGACCGATATCATTACTGCAGTCCAGTTACAAGATTTTTGCCAAGGTGATGGCAACGAGTTTACAAAGATTTCTAGGGAGGCTGATTGGGGACACACAGCAAGGGTTTGTGCATGGCCGGCGGATGGATAGAGCAGTTGTGCTGATGCTGGATATGCTGGAACACTATAGTAACGGTCCAAGATCGAAGAGAGCTGAAAATAGTGGAGGCGTTTTGATGATTGACTTTGCCAAGGCATATGACACTATTGATCGAGATTTCCTCATGATGGTGCTTAAGAAGTTTGGTTTTTCACAACGCTTTATAGATGTCATGAACAAGATTCACAAAGGAACGTCGGCGAGATTTCTAGTTAATGGAGAACTTTCAGAAGCGATACCAGTGGTATCGGGCATTCGGCAAGGATGTCCTCTAGCGCCATTGTTATTTATTCTTGCGGTGGAGCCACTGGGACTAGCTATCACGCAAGATACGGAACTGGAAGGTATTACGATTGGGAACTCTACATTAAAGTGGGAACAACGGTTCTCCGCTTTCGTTGACGATTCAACGATTTTTTTTCGAGAAGGAAAGCATATGAAGAAAGCCCTAGACATTGTCGAAAGGTTTGGACAACTGTCTGGTTTACGGATGCAGCCGGCGAAGAGCCAAGTCATTCTGCTGGAAACGGAAATGTACCCAATGGAATTGTACAAAGTACCATTGCAACCTGGAGAATCGGTAAGATACCTTGGATATCAAATAGGGAATTCTTCTCTCAGGGCTAAAAACTGGGCGGGCAGAATAAGAGCGATCCAACGTCGTCTTCTCACAGCTACTAAATGTGGCACGTCGGTAGATGAAAGAGTGACACTTTTTAACGCGATCGCGATCCCTGCTATCCTATTCACGGCGAAAGCTTACCTGCCATCCGAAGAAACCCGACGGGAACTAATCGCACTACAAAAGAGGTTCATTTGGTGTAAAACGACGGACACAGACGGAGGGCGTCACAAAATCTCACCACTGTTACTATTCACTCCCAAGAAAGCCGGTGGACTAGGTCTTATCTCCATACCTGCAGCTTTACATACATTGGTGGTGAAGGAAGCCACGATGTGGATGTTGGAGCCGATTGATAGATACAATACGGCTTGGAGAAACTGGACGCAGCTGTATACATGTAGAAGTTCTAACTTATGGTCTTCTTATTATGACACAGGCCAGCAGGAGCGTCGCATGCAAAGAGGAAGCGCTGCAGCGATGATTAGAGGATCCATCTCGGACACGCTAGGACCATCGATAGCAGAAAGACAAGTTCTGTTGGAGTACGTCTCGGCACATCTTCCCAAACTACAGGAAAATTGTGACACGCAAACATTGGACCCGGCGATTGGAGTACACACCAACGATGAGGTTTGCGTCACAGCAGACTTATGCAAGATACCTTGGCATGGACTCGGAAGGGACCACTTAGTACGATTTTGGGGAACGTATACATGGTTTGCGAATCCATGGATACGTGATCTAGCGGCGGGAGTTATATCTTGGAAGAAGTTTGACCGATGTATCTAAGGAACGATTGCGGATCTATGCATAAAGAAGGTGTCAGACAATACGTTTTCATGGAACGCGCGGTTCAAGAAGACGAAAGGGCACACAAGGGCGAAGGTAGGACGATGGCTCCTGACCATCATTTTATGCTCTCCACGTGTGGAGGTGGGACAATGCTTGGGAGATCCGGGACCACTTCGTTTACTCTGGTCGCCTAAGCCCTGGCTTTCAATGGATTGGAAGGTACAAGAAGCGCGGACGATAATTGGAGAAGATGTCAAGACAGGCACTCATTGCAGGCTACGGCAAAGGCAAGATGGTTTGTACTGGGATTGCGTGCAGTTAGTGTACCCAGGTCTGAAGCCAGGTTTTTCGAAGGAGAAGGAGTGGCCGCATGGATTAGTATTTGAAGCGCACCCGGCAATTCACGGAATCGCATGGGAAACAAATGCAGATGTGCGCCCTAGCTCCATCAAACATTGGCTGCGGCGGACTTTCAGAGGAATGTATTATAAGATCATTGCCAAGCCATTACACAGAATTGAAACGAGATGGAATGATAAAAGGGCGCGGGATACATGGAATGGTTTTGTTCAAGAGCAAACAACAAGAGATGTATGGAAGCATGACAACATGTTGTCGGACTATCAACGATGGAGTCTTTACAGAATGGCTACGTTCCAGCTTAATTATTATTATGATGGATATACATCACAAGGCGGGTGCGCAATGGACGATCATTGCTCGGCACCTGGGAAAGGGGTCACACATATTGTGTGGGGGTGTACGCGTGCCCAGAGATTATGGACACGCGTTTTAAGTTTATGGAACGGATGTGGGTCAATGCGACGGACTTGGATTCATACAAATGGTTCTTTGTGACGAGGCAGGCACCACCGGTTTCACGGACAATAATGCAGAGGCTAACGATAAGATGTGGACGTCAAGCTCAAGCGTGCAGCAAGAAAATGGCCAGATTGTGGTTGGCGCTGTGTTCGATAGGAGCGACTTGGCTCTGGCAACTACGCAATGATTTTTTTTTTCAAGGACTACAAAGGACAGAGCATGAGCATATAGGTTATCTATGGAAGAAAACCTTAGAGCAAGTGCAAGCGGTCATAGCGTTTGAAAAGAAATATGCTAGTTCGAGGTTACGTGGAATACGATTGCAAATATGTCTCGAAAGCATCCAAGGTGAGATGCAAGATCGACCGAATGATCGCCAAAAAATTTTACTCTCGTTTTATCGAGATGAGTATCGATCAGAGGACGGTTTACACAGAGTACTAAGGAATTTTATTGTAGCTAATTGTTAATAATTACTAAATAGACTACGTTTTACAACAACAACAAATGCTTGTCATTGGTGACCAAATTAATTTTGATAGGGTTTTAAAGTACCATGTAAACAAAGGTGCCGCCTATGACATGCATTTTACGGTACTTACAAACCAATGTTATTGACTCCATCTTACGACGTCGTATGATCCCGTTTATGTACACCTGCTCCGGTTTGCGTGCTCCTTAGCAACTCCCCATACTCACGGTTTGAAGGCAGGTACTTTGTAGGTGGGCAAAACTAGCCTATCAGCGCGAATCTATGACTTTCCAACCGTGAGAACCTTTTGCATTCAGCTGAGTGCCTGTGGTAAAGCGATCTGGAAAAATGTTGAGAATGAGGTGGACCACACATGGCCGTTGATTGGTGACGATGAAACACCCATCAGGATGAGACAGTTGATGGGTGGGACAGGCTGATCGAGCATACGACAAAAAGGTAGTGGACAACGGGTGCTCATGATATGAAGGAATAAGCCAAGCACAGTTACTACGCCCGGTCCCAGACACTAACGGAACAGCGACGATCACGATCGCGATCGCGATCGGGATAACGTTTATTAAGTGGGTTCACGTGGATGTATGACAAGATCGGCAGAAACAAGTTAAGATACCGCAGCAATGGTGACGTGGCACATCAGAGACAGTTATTGGGCCGAATTATGAACAGTGCAGACGTTGAAGTGGGATATGATACGAAGTTCCGGCCCGATCGGCCGAGCCAACTGATTATGCCCCAAAATACGAAGATCAGATGTGGAATGGAATGGGCCATGTGGAATGGCGAGTCGTGCGAGTAATGTCAAGTCAAGGCAAGTGATGATGGCCGATGGATCTGTCCAAGGATGACGTGAGAAGGCCCGATCAGGCCCGATCGGCTGAAATCGGTGCGATATGGTTACCCCGACAGGGGATGAAGGTCAGGAATATGGCTGAGTGGGCGAACAAAGTCGTTGTGATGGTGACCCAGAGAGTTTTCGAAGTGATCTAGAGCTGATCGCACCCGATCACTCGGCTAATCGCTATGCCGATCGTGATCGGGGCTGATCAGCCTCAAACCGGCGTCCAGACGCGAAGGCAGGTGAAGTTCTCAGTTAAGTCAGGCTGGATATGAAGTGAACAAGTGTCCGAGGGGCAGATCTCAAGAGGTTTCCAAGTTGTGGTGAAGCGACTTATAAAATAATGTAAGGTACTTTCCAAAGGGCGCATCCTGATTGGTGGAAATAAGGGCCAAGGGTGTAGGCGCCGAATAGTCGCCGCCGAGGAATTCTACAAGCGGCCAGGTGGCGCCAAGCTGGAAATCAAGTCGGCGGGCCTGACCAGGGGCGAGGATAGTCGGATAAGCAGGCTGAGCAGACGGAAGGACTATGGAGGTTGGACGGCCGAGGCGCGGATGGCGGACGGCCAAGATGGCGGACTGTTCGTGAGGATGGAATGAAGGGAGCCTGAGAGAAGAGTATTGTTCTGGTGGAAGGAGTATGCACCGGGATCGTAGGAGAGACTGTCAAGGGACTGCTAGCGTCAGCGGCCGAGGGGCGCGGATGGGTGGCTATCCGGCCGAGCCGGCCGGGTACAATGTACCATTCGGACTGGTACCATATGGGTTCAGTGTACCGGCCGGGTTGGTACCATTTGGGGTTGGTGTACCGGCCGTACCGGTACACAGAGTCGGAGTTAGCCGGGTTGCGTTGGGTAAGGTACATGACTGGTCAGACGTGTTATTTGAGGTAGGTTACACAAAGGGAGTATTGGACATAGGATAAATCAGTATACGTTTCGCTTTCTTAGACACAAGTCGCTTTTATTGGTCCACGGCAGAGGGCTAACAAGGTCCCCTCTTGCTGTTATTGGTTTGCCCGGGGAAGGTTAAGTTAACCCACCGGAAGTCCCCTGACCGGGAGTCGCGGCGACTTCGTATACTCACCTCAAGTCGCCCGTGTTTTGAACACGGTATTAAGTATTGGGAAGTGGTGACATTTGGCCTTCTGTGGAAGAGTGTGGAGTTGTATCTGTCTCGCTTACACATTTGGATTCGCCCTTCATTGTTATTGGTTTAGCTGGCCGATCGATTATTCTCGGTCCAGCCGGTACTATACAAACTTCAAGTGTCATATTGGTTTAGCTGGCCGATCGACTATTCTCGGCCCAGCCGGCACTATACAAAGTTCAAGTATATTACCCAACGAGCTCCCCGGTGACGATTTCCGCCCAGGAGCTACCCCTAGTCCTACACCTCATCTCCCTATTGGACGGATTTACACTTTTCGCCCTAGGGTCCATCAAGAGAGCTAACCACCCAGTACTGACGGGTACACAAGGTGAGCTTTTAACATGCAACATTCGAGCAGTCGCGATCAAGCGGATGGAAGCGACCGATCCAGCCGGCCTCAAGCCGGATCGGATCATGAATCGGATGGACGGAGTACCCCCTCCGGTAGTCAGTCGTCTGGGACCCCCGTGGGTGTTCGCGTCTCAGGAAGATTTTCTGAGAGCGACTACACCACAATGGTGCGCGTGCTCGGATCTCTTGGTGACCCTGGATATCACCGCGAGTCCCTAGCGGGCGAAAGACCTAAACCTGTCAAATTTGTTGACGATGTTGTGTCGGGTGCATTGGGGGAAGGCATATCGCCCCCAATGCTGCTGAAGATGGAAGGATGCGATGGTCGCCTCGGATTGGGGGAGTTCGAGGTTGACATTAAAGAAGAAGTTACTCCCCTAGAGGCTCCGCCGGGGGCGGATTACGGTACTACCTATGGCAGTGCCGGCCGCTACACGGATGGAGCCGGATCGGACTATGGTGCAAGTCGCCATAGTCCGAGGAAGGATCATGGTTCCGACCATGATCCTAACGAACGAATGCATATTTTGGATATAAAAGAAAAGATAAAGGAAGAAAAAGCGGAAGTCGGATACGACCGGAGTGGGAAGCCGGCCGGATCGGGACCAAGTCGCGATCTGGCCCCCCTACCCCTAAAGAAACCGGATTGGCAGGAATTGGACTATTCGACCTACAAAGACAAACCGCGATTCGAAGAGGAAGAAGAGAAGCAGGACGGCCTATCGACGGATATCGACTTGGAGCGTGCTTTCCATCTTCACGAGTTGGGGCAATTCTTGCGGACGGATAAGGTACTAAAAATAACACGGCCGAAGATCATAGGCGGATTGAAAGGTCCCGTCTCTCCCCCAACTCTCTCAGACGGCCACGTGTCCCTCATTAGAGGACTATTCGACCAACTCAAACAAGCCGGCATCAACACCGGCGTGTTTGATCCGAACGAGTTGTTTGATCTGAAGATGGACAAGTTGAAGGAGGCGTCCAGCGCCCTGCACGACCACTTGGTACCGCTAGTGGTTTGCTCGCCGCCGTCGAAAAAAATGACAGCTACGACTGGAGTGGCGCCGTCCACGCCGCCGGCGACAAGCAAACCGGCCGGTATACACTCAGGCTCTTCGCAGTACGAGTCTGCCCCTTCGGAGGCGGACTCATCTGATTCATCGGTGGGTATCACCCGCATGACGCTTGGCCCAAGGGGAGCAGCGCGTGTGGCGACAGCCATGAGACTTGGAGGACGTGAGGATCCGGGTACGCCCGAGCGGAAGAACGCCGGCCAGTACAGCGTACAGGCCTGGCGGACAGCGGCGGCGGATCCAGAACCAAAGGAGGAAGACGAAGACGCGGACGGGCGAATTAAGAAGGAACGCCAATCTGGCAGCCCGGCTGCCCCTCAAGCCGCCCCTCAAGTCGCCCCTCAAGTTGCCCCTCAAGTCGCTCCTCAGGTGCCGGATCACCTGCAAAACATGTTCTCGGCGATGATGGAGCGATACTTGGAAGAGCAACGTCGGCTGAGCGCCAGCCGCGGCAGTCCGAAATCACCGGACCAGCCTGCTCGTCGTGGAACACAGGCCCCCGAACCAGTCCAGTACTATGCGAGGGAGTCGAGTGATGAAGAAATGGAGTCGGTGCAGTCCAAGCAAAGTGAACCCCATGCCGCCCCACCGAGCCGCCAGACAGGTCGCCGGACCGGACGTCGGCCCACGAACAGGAAGCTGTCTCTCAGCGACGTGGATATGGAATCCGTCAGGTCGGCCAAGTACCATTACGATCCGGATGACTTGGATCTGGGGATGGCCCGCCGAGCCCATATGGCCTCGGCCCAAGCGTTTGACGCGGATTCGGGAGCGATCACGAGGGTGCGAATGTCGGCCACGTCCGAGCTGAAAGACTTCACCGGACGCGACGCGGACGAGGACCAGGCCCGAGGATGGTTGAGCAAGACGAAGTCGGCATTTCTCAGAGACCGGACGTCGGACTATGAGAAATGCCTGATCTTCGGGGATTTGATGAAGGGACCAGCGAAACACTGGATCCAACAGCTCAGCCGGGAAACCCGAGGAAATTGGAGGGGACTGGCCGGTGCGTTCGAGGAGCAATACTGCGGAGCTGGAATGTCAGCGGCGCGACAATATTTCCACTCCAAGAAGCGACCGGATGAGACCCCCCTGGAGTATCTCCATCGTTTAAATGTCGCTGGCATGAGAGCGGATATTCCCGTTAAAGAAGATACCAGCCGGTCGGAAGCTGCCCGCGAACACGTGGAACTTTTCATCAGCACGTTGGACGATCGGGAGCTGGCAAACCAGCTGGCGTTACTGCGGGTGAAGAATACGACGGAGCTGGAAGTGACGTTGCGCACGTACCTAAGGGCGAAGAAGCAAGGCCCCAAGGCAGCAGTTGGAACCGGCCGTTTCAAGTCCCGATTTAACGCGGATCAAGGAGGCCGGCCGCCATCTACCAGGACGGCCCGAGCCGTCCGCATGGTCGCCCGAGAGTCAGACGCGACCAGCTCGGAAGAGGAGTATCAGCGATCTGGGGGCGAGTCTGAGGAGGAACAGTATCGGTACCTTTTCTCGGCAGAAGCCAGTCAGCCGTCCAGGCTGCCAGCCGATTCCGGTCAGTCGAAGAGTTTTCCGGCTCGAGCTGACCAGGATTACCCTAGGCGCAAGTGCACCCACTGTGGGTCCATCAAGCATGACGACCGGAGCTGCTGGAAGCGGCTGACGTGCAAGAAGTGCGAGAGGAAGGGACACCCGGCGGAACACTGTCTGTTCACGTGTAAGGCCTGCGGGGAGGTGCATGAGGCGGGACTGTGCCCAATGGAAGAATTCTACAACCTGTTGAAGAAGTGGTACGTCCCGACCAAGCATGCTGGAATGTTGCCGCCCGGAGCGGAAAAGATGTTAAACTAGATCGCTCGCCAGGTTGGAATCTGGTTCGAGCCGAGCGGTCTAGTGTTAGCATCTATGCATATGTCGGTAAAGAGGATAATCAAGAAGCAAAGCAAAGGATAACCGACAATACATGTAAGTTTGACGATTACGTCATCCGGTCCCCGGCCGGCACGGCTGACCCCTTCCTGGTGAGCAGTATACGGACGGATGAGTATTCCGGTCTGAAGTGCGAATGGAATTGAACCTGTTACCTGGCGAGTCGCGAGGTTATTGGAAGTATCACTCGCCGGATAAATGGTTCAAGCAGGCCAAGGCGGATGGGAAAATCAATAACCAGAAAGCTACCATGCTGTTCGACTCTGGCGCGGAAGTGTCTATCGTGGACACCACCTTTGCTCGTAAGGTGGGGTGTGAGATAGACGAGACGAAGCGGCAGGAATGTATCGGCATTGGAGAAAGTTCATACATGACCCAAGGAAGGACAAGAGTCAAGATTACGTTAGCTGGGTCGTTGGTATATTACTTTACCGCCTGGGTAGGCAAGTTGACCGGGCAGGATGCAATTTTGGGCATGGATTTTATGGTCCCGGCCGGTATACGGCTGGACTTATCGCATGGAACATTGACGTTGCCGGACGAGGTACAGATCCAACTGGCCGGCCGGCGGCCCTTATATGGCGCCCACGTCCAGTTCCTCAAGCTAGGTCAGTTTGTAACGGTGCCAGTGGGAAAGGCGGTGGAAGTAATGTTACGACCACACGACCGACGGAGTAAGTTATGGCTGACAAGGGGCGAGTGCTGGGTACCATCTGTGGTTAAAGGGAGTGGTCACCTCAACTTCATAAGCGTGACCAACATCTCTGAAAAAACCCTCACCTTGCATGAAGATGTGATTATTGGAATGTGGCTGGCCGAGGATAAAGTGCCCCGCCGGCCGGGCTATGTCACGGTTGGCTCAAGACGCTATATCGAGTGGCAAAACCTGGCTTTTCAGGCAGCCACAGATCTGGTCAGCGAAGAGGAAGAAGTAGAAGAGGACCAGACTCCGATGGTGGATAAACCCGAGTACCGGACCCCTTCTAAAATATTGACGCGGAGCCGGCCGTCGCCGGATCCGGCCGAATGTATTGATCGAAGCTACGCCCCGATCGCGGAACTGGTTTTGCCCACTCAGAGGGAGACAGACAATCGACAGAGTCGGGAGAAAGGACCAAGCAGAGTTGCATATAAGGTCAGCCCCGATGACGGTTGTGACGACCGAAGTGAAGGCGGATCGGTCCAGCCGGCCGAGCAGAATTCGGAAATAACCGAAGGCGGATCGGCCCAGCCGGCCGAGCCGGATCCCGAAGCGGCCGAAGCCGATCAAGTCTGCATTCATGAAGGGGGCGAACTATACGTTGAAGGCATGGAAGAGCAGATGGCGGTGCTACCTGAGGTGACCCCCCCAGCAGTCACTATCGACGATTTACAAGTGGGAGACCCGGATGTGAACATCCCGGAGGAGATCAGCAGATTGAAGGATATTATATGGAAAAGACGACATCTGTTGATCGGACCAGGGAACGCACTTCCTCCGGCCGCCCATGGGGCGGTTTGTGATATTGATGTGGGAGGTGCCAAGCCGGTAGCACAGAGATGCCGAAGAGTCGCCCCCCAATATCGGGAAAAGCTGTCAGAGCTTATCAAGGGTTTGCTGGCCACCAAGATAATTCAGCCGTCCACCTCGCCATGGGCCTCGCCCATTGTAATTATTATTAAGAAGAATGGGGTGGATATAAGGTTGTGCATCGATTACCGGCTGGTGAACCGGCTGACTAAGCTGATGATTTACCCGATGCCGCTGATAAACGAACTGCTGGAGGACTTGGATAAAGTTTTGTGGTATTGCTCACTAGACATGGCCAGTGGATTCTGGGTGGTCTCTATGACCGATCGTGCGCGGGAGATCTCTGCATTCGTGACGCCTTTCGGGTTGTTCGAGTGGAACCGGATGCCGTTCGGTCTGAAGAATGCTCCGCAGATTTATCAACGGTTGATAGATAACGCGCTGTACGGACACTTCAAGATCAAGGCGGAGCAAGATCCGGCTCTGGTCGGGGATGTGTTCGCCGAAGGTGACCCGGACCCCGACCCAAAACCTTCAGTTTTGGGGCGGCGGTCTTACATTGATGACATTCTCGTTACGGCAACTACCTGGGATTTATTGTGTGACAAAGTGGAAAAGCTGATGATTACGTGCGAAAAGTGGAATCTTTCGATTAGTGTGGTTAAAAGTTTCTGGGGAAAGACTAAGGTGACCTATCTGGGTCATCAAGTGTCGATTGCCGGATTGGAGGCCAACCCGAAGGATTTGGAGTCCTGAGTAATCTGCCTTTCCCACGATCCCTAAAGGCTATGCAATCCTTTTTGGGGAGCCTGAATTATTACAGTCGGTTCATCGAAGATTTTGCAGTCTATGCGGCGGTCTTGTATGAGTTGCGGGAGGTGGATTACCATAAGCTGAGAGAGCAGGATAGGCAAGCGGAGACGCAAGCCGGGCCGGCAATTTCAGCCAATGAGGAAGCGCCCTTTTCGGGTATCTCAGCCAATGAGGAAGCGCCCTTTTCGGATATTTCAGCCAATGGGAAAGCGCCCTTGTCTGCCCAGACAAACGACCGGCCGCCGAACCCCGACGCGGCCAGCCCGGACGATCATATGACCCGAGCGATGGTGGCTTTTGGCATGTTAAAGGCGAAGATGGCGACCACACCGGTCCTGAAACATTTCGATGTTGATAAGACTCCGGTGGTCATCATCTACGCCAACAAGTGGGCCATCTCGGCCGCTCTCGTACAAGATCATGATGGAGTGTACTGTCCCGTGACCTTCACCAGCCGGACCCTGAAAGTTAATGAAGTTAATTACGGATTGGTGGATAAAGAAGTTCTGGCTCTATTACGGATCTTAGACGTGTGTTATACGATGCTGGTGTCTCGGCCTATCAAAGTACTCTCCAGACGGTCGACCCTATCATGGCTCTTGACAGCGAACGGGATTGACGGTCGGCTGGGGAGATGGGCGGCCCTGTTGTCTCAGTGGTCCCTCGAAGTTATTAAGTGTACTAAAGGGGAAGAGGAAATACTGGGCACACTGGCTGCCAGCATTACCCCCAGGGCAGAAGTGGAAGGAAGCACCGATAGCGATCGCACCTCGGAAGCAGCCTCGACAAACTATCGTATTGCCGCCGCCAACAGTGGGACCCACGGAGGAACTAATGGTTTTGAGTTTCGATGGGTCCGCGAGTGTAAAGAAAGGGGTCGGAGCCTATAGTGCCATTTTGTGGAAGTTGCCCGAATGGAAGGCGATCGCGGCCGCCTCGGATTTCACGCCTGGCATCACGGTGAACGAAGCGGAGTATAGGGGATTACTGCTGTCCCTAGATCTGTTGGCTGGCCGGACACAGGGGCGGATCATCATATGCGGTGATTCCAACCTAGTGATCCGGCAAATCACCGGAGAGATAGATTGCAAGGCGCCGCGGCTGAGACTGCTAAATGATCGAGTTATGTCCTCCTTGTGGAAGTGGCCGGAGCACGAATTGCTGCACGTCAAACGAGACTGGAATAACAGCGCAGACCATCTGGCCACCTTGGCCATGCGAGATCAGACCGGACTCACCGCTTCGGATCCAGGATTGTTGGGCGAATCGGGGAAGATGAACAGACTGTCGGAGATAATCAAACCGGCCGCTAGCGACGAGGGTCCCTCGCCCGAATCCAGCCGTCCCGTGGAAGAGGAAAATAGCGACCGCGACTGGGAACAGGACGTCCACGCCCGATTGGACCGAGAAGTGCCCTGAGGCAATGAAAGGTCCCTCTAGGCGGACCCCGAACAGACCTGGCGGGGCTAACCACGGTTAGTAGTCAACAGTGAATGTTTGGAGTGGGAACGGAAGAAGAACAGATGGATGTATTAAAAAAGAAAAAAAACTGAGAGAAATGGAAGAATTAAAGCAAGCCCGACTACTCACCCCCGTCGATGACTATACTTGCCTCGGAGCCGAGTCACCCGAAGCCCAGGGTGGTCGGAGGGCCGTGCGCGGTATTGATTGCGCCAAGGATCTTGCCGGTCGATGGCCGCCAAAGATTGAGAAAGAGAGGTGGTCTGATCCAACGCACCTAGGCCGGGATACCACGTCCCTCCTTCCGCTGCATTTCCGCTCCTGCGGTTTGGTAGATGGAGCATGAACGGGAAAAGAAACAGGTCCAAGTCACATCTACCATCCCGGATACCCGCCATGATGAACGCACACAGACGGACCCACGCCTCGGAAGCTCGTCCCCGACGATTCTTACGGGCAAGGGAGTACCTGCGGAGGGACTCGTCCGCTCGCTTGTCCTCGGCCGAGATGTACAGGAAGTGGGTAGACTCCCAGATGGCCCGAGCGTGAGCCACGGTGAAATCATGAAGTCTCGCTTTGAATTCCGCGAACCATGGATCGGATGGAAGCCCCATATCCGGCATCTTGGTGTGCAAGATTTTCCAGGGTTCGGTCTCCATGAGTGTGTCGATGGCACCCGACTTCATCAGGTCAGGGTCCCAAGTCTCTGGAGACGGTACCTTGTAAGATCGTGGGAAAAACCAGAGATGCGGACGG